>JZKD02S1918464.1:815578-829153 GCA_000966675.3 Picea glauca
AATCAGTATCACTTGTTTAAAGAAGGAATTGAGTACATAGTGCATTCACATTCATTCAAAAACGACAAATCATTTGGCACTACACAACAATTAAAAAGGGTTGTTAATGCAAGTCAGAATTTGGCACTTGTGTCTATACAATGTAAGGAAGAAAAGAATCCTAAGCATGAAAAAGAAGTGTCATTTCACTACAATGCACCTATTTTGGTTGATAGTGTTTCTATGGTTAAAAGTCAGCCTCGTTTGGGTACAATCTCTTTCACATGTTCAATGTTTATATTCAGCTTATTACTCATCAGCAGTATGTGGTTGGGTTCGACAATGTTGAATGAAGATGTGATTAAGAATGTGATTAATGTACTTAACAATGTCAGTGCAGTGTTGATTGTTGTATTGTTGAGTCAGATGTACAGGTTTCAGGAGGAATGGATAGGTGATATAGGACAAGTGAGACAAACATGTCCTCACTTAATTTCTGAATGATTTCATGCTTTTTGTGGTCCAAAAGATTCTCAGTGGGGAGGTGTGATCCAGGTGGATCCATAACCGCTTGAAAATACTCAAATGCAGAAAAGGAGGATCTAGGAATGACCCAGAAGTCTCAGAAGGGTCCTTAGGCTCAAAAAAATGCTTAAAAATCAAATTTCTTAGAATTGGATGAAACCAACACCATTGTTTCCAGCTCGTTCTCCCGATTCTGGCCATATATTTACTTTCTCAAACGGAGCTCGTATGAAGAAGTTATGACACTCTAAAGTTTTTCGAAAACAATGATAAAAAGTTAAACAGCCAGCAGGTTGTACTAATGACGTCCGTAGTACGGATGTTGATGTCAGCTTGGAGCGTGGCAGCCTGAGAACATGACACGTGGCAGACTATACAAATGATGATTTCATCCGTACAGATGATGACATCAGCAAGACACATGGCAGGCCGTACAAGTGACACATGGTAGGTTCATACAGGTGATGACGTCAGTAGTACGGATGATGACATCAGCATGACACATGACAAGCCATACCAGTGACATGTGGCAGGGTTGTATAGGTGATGATGTCAGCAGTACGGATGATGACGTCAGCAGGACATGTGGCAGATCGTACAAGTGACACGTGGCAGGGTCGTACGAATGATGACGTCAGCAAGGCGTGTGGCATCAACCAATGAGAGGCTGACACATGGCCCAATTAGAAGGCACCACGTGTCCCCTTCCAGAAGCCCAGTAGTTTGGCGGATTCAACCAAATCTGGTGGATTTCCACCAAATCTGGTTGTTATTGCCAAATCTAGAGGAGGTTCGCTAAATTTGGCGAACTAGTTAGTGGCTCTGTTTATTTAGATGGGCACGCAAAATGAGGCAACTGGAGTTGGCAGAAGTTGCATAGGAATCCATGCCAAGAGATGTCCTAGGCAACCTGCTCAGAAATAGGTTGACTTTATACTCAAAAGTTGCAGAATTTTTGAGGATTCTGAATATGCTCTTTGTTTCTTCATCAAAGTAGTTGAAAAACAAAGTGCCTTTAGAAAAGGAGTGGGCACACTTTTCAAGACTGTACAGATCTGACAGACAGAAGCTGCATTGGAATTCGTGTCAGGAGGTGTCCCAGGCAACTTGCTAAGAAATAGGTCGACTTTATACTTAAAAGTTGCAGAATTTCGAGGGGATTCCAAATATGCTCTTCATTTTGTCATCAAAGTAGCCGAACAGAAAAGTGCCTCCAGAGCCCATTTGAGTGAGCCAAGCATACTCGAGTTTACAGTCAAAAGTTGTAGAATGAAGTTTTCCAGCCACCTATGATGTTTGTTTCTGCCCAGAATTGCAGATCTGAAAGTTGGTTTATGAGAGGTCTTATGTAAGCCTTTTCTTTGTAATTTTTAAGAATTTGAGATTAATTAAAGAGCGGTCACATTGTTGGAGTGGACCCGGAGACGTAGCCAGAAATTCTGGTGAACTCCATTACCAATTCTTGTTCATAGATGGTTTTCTTACATGTTTATGTGCTCATATGCTTAATGGATATTCTTTAATTTCACATTACAAAGATGGTTAACAGTTAAAAATTCACATGCAAATAATGGTTAAAAGATCTTGAATTTTAGATCAAGTTAAATTTTCAGATCAGAGATGGTCTTCATAACATAGTTAGTTCTTGCGAAAGCTATGAGGATGAGGGGTATAACTCGAAGGAGTTACTAAATATGGTAAAATCACTTTCTACAAGAATAGAGGAATTGAAGTCAAATTTTTCTTTCCTCTCTTATGAAGAAAATGCAAAGGATATTTCGGTTCATGAGACAGATGTTTTTGGTAGCCCTGCTTATGATGAAGAAGTGATTTCAAGTACTGACCAAGAACAACCAACTTTTCATGAATATCCTAGCGAAGATGATGAAGAGCAGAGCTTTTCCATGGTTCTTGTATATGATGATTATGAATCTGATCCTTGGGAGAGCCATGAAGGAGAAGTGGAAGAGATAAAGGTGTAGTTTATCTCCTATCCAGAGACTATAAATGAGAAGATATCACCTAGGACTAGCCAACCTGCATCATTTCTCCACCCACTTGTACACTCTGAGAACATCAAACGACGGGTGAGAAACAATTAAGGATAGGAGGTAATTTCTTACCAGTTGAGCTTTCCTGATTATAAATTTTGTGACCTTGTGGGGTTATATATGGAGCTGTGTTTTCCAAAAGCATTGGACCCTAAAAATTTTTTCATCTTATCATCATTTGGGGGTATTGTCAGTGTTCCAAGACATGTTTTCTTTATGGTTTCATGCTTCCTTTACCTTTTGTAGATCATTTACAGTAAAAAGAAGAATTATATTACCAGACAGTCTGGGTGGATATGGTGGAAGTTTGCTTTCACCTAACACTTTGTAAAAATCAGTTAGCCTAGGATTGCATATAAATAATCTCCTTCTGGAGCCCATGTGTTTGTCTTTGTTTTTTTTAGTAGAGTAGTGTACATATTTCCTGGTTTCCTTCAACAAAAGTTTTGAGCTAGACTCCATAGCCCAATAGTTAAGGGAACTGTGCATTCTCGGTAGATCGCAAGGAGCATGCCATCCCCTAAGCAGCCAAATGTTATCACATAAGGTTTTCAAGGGCCATAAGTGTATGTCGATAATACCTGAGTCTATATCCTTGCCATGTCTCTCTCTCTCTCTTTTGCAGGCCATGTGTTTAAGTTTTCCCTTCAACCGACAAAGTCATTTTGTTTGCCCCTTTTGTTTAAGCAACCTGTTTTCCCTTGTTGACCTACCTAAAAAATTCTTGGCCTGAAGCTTTCTATTTTTTCCTAAGATTGAACACCCATCTCCTTTACCTTTGTCACTGATCCTTCTATTTTCCTGAGCCCTCAGCCAGTTGTCCAAGTATTTATTTACACAGGCCATAGCCATGATCACAAAGAACAACACTTAGAGTAGTCTAATATGGACTCAAATCAAGCGAGTGCGCAAGTTTAGTTTGCAACGGAGGAGATTCCATTCAAAGTTCATATTTGTGGCCCTCAGGCAATCGAGATTATAAAGTTACGCGAAGTTTAACGTCAGACAGAGGTCTGAAGTTGAAGATCAAATGTCGTGTGTCCTTCCTCAATGGACGGGCATGATCTATTTCAGATTTTGGGATTATGGGTGTTTCTCCCTTTGACTTTCTCCAAAGCCCGAAGTCCCGAACTCTCCGAGGTCCCAAAGTTCTGAAGTGGAACAAGGATATGATCTAAGTTGTTGATCGTCAGTCGAGGAGGACCATTGATCTCCATGTGTAAAGACAATTCATGATTCAGATATTAGGAGTTGTGAAGTTGGGTGTGTCAAATATTCTCTAAGGCAGGGATCCGTGAAAATATCCTAGTTATTGGTTGGAAGGTGGGATGTGGCAGCTGATCCGAGGGTTCGCGAGAATGACTTTCTAGAGTTTTGAAATGAGGCAAAGGCAAACTTCGCGAAACGTGAAGTGTGAAGTGGAGTTGAACCGTCTGATCCAGAAGGACTCATGGTGATAAATCAACAGATTCGCAATTTTGTGAATCAAAGGTTTTGCAGGAAGCGAGGCAGAAAATCCCCGAAAGGGAAAATCCTGAAGCACCTTTGAGGATAGATGCCTAGTCACAACACATGGTCATGTGGAAAATGGTTCCAGGAGGAAAGGTTAGCACCCATCTCATAGAGTCAGCCAAGATAGAACTTTGAGGAAGAAATCGCGGACGTCAAAGGAAAAATCACTACGATCATTGATCTGAGTAAGGCATTTTTGTCAATCGAGCATCGAGAAATCTGTAGTCGAGTAAAGTGAAAATCCCCGAAAAGAGAAATTCTAAAGTTTCTTTAGAGATAAGCGCTAGGTTGTAGGCCAGGGTCGCATGCAGAAGAAGCTGGTACCAGAAGCTTTAGGAGCACGAAATAAAGGGTGTTGATTTTAGGAGACCTGTACCAAAGGCCGAGGGTGCCCATGTTCATTACAGAGTGATACCATCATGGTTTCAAGGCATCGGGTGAACTTTAAGAGGCACCAGCGACATGTAGTAGTTATTGGGGAATTTTCTTGGGGTGTTAAGCCTCATCTCATTCCCAATGAAAGAATCAGTTAATGAAGGAGGGGTGGTGGTTGAAACCTCGTCACCCCATAAATGGAAAGCGTGGAAGGACTGGTCGTGGAGGCAAATTGTCAGCCCAAAGTTCCCCCACAGACGGATTTTCTTGCAAGCCCATGCTGACCTAAGCTCATGTCTCACAGAAGGATACATGCACAGTCTTACAGAAAAAGAGGTAGATGGAAATCCTTGAATGCAGTGTCTCGATCACGCCCCTAGTGGTTGTAGACAGTTTTGAGTATAAATAGGTAGTTTTGATATTTTGTTAAAGAGGTCAATTGGTTAAGTAGGACTCCTGATTTTGTAATGTTTTGATGCCAGAAGTTGTTCTCTGGTTATGTAACAAATTTGATACTTCCGCATTAATAGAAGATAGTTTCCCCCATATCTCTGTAAAAACCATGCTAAAACACTCGAGCATGGAGGATCCAGTCGAGGGTTGTGATGTTGTTGTAATGTAGGTTTGATTACAGTAGTGTCATGACCAGTTTTAGTCAGATTCTTTGTTGTCTTATTCCCTCTTATGTTGAATGGCTCAGGCATGGAGGATCTAGTCGAGTTGTTGTAGTCACATTGTGATGTAGGTTTGATCATTATGTTGTTGTGACTGCGTTGTTTCAACATATATCAATGTCTCAACCTTGAGTTCAAGAGCAGTCTTGAGCCTGAGTTTTTCTTCAGCAAGTTGCTTGAAAGTCAACACCCATAGCAATTTTGTTCACCTCTCTCACTAAGTCTTCCATCTGCTCACCTTTAAACTCAATTCATTGACTGAATTTAATGAGGCCCTCACTTCCCTGTGCATTGCTTGTCCAGTTCTGTGTTGAATCATGCATGTATTGAGTTTTCCCCATTTGACCTCCACTCACATAAATCAAACATCCACCAAACATTTTGATGGGTACTGTTCTTATCCTCTCGCATTCTGAGGGTGACTCTCAGTGATAACAAATTTATCCATTGGTAGCTATATGTTTGTCATTTTTTTCTTTTCATGGTTCTAGTTCCTACAAGCTTCTCTAACATCTATTTATTTTTGTTTTTATTTTTATTTCCTTGTTTCATGTGTATTTGGTTATCTAATAAACTAACAAACCTCTTTCTTGTTTAGCTGACTTAACTAGGAAAGTAAGTGTTGTGTTTTTTCTCACCCTTGTGAAAAAACCAACACAACAGATTGGCAACCATACTGGGGATTGTGAATCAAATTCCTACCTATTTAAGTATTGAGAGAACTTATTTCTAATTTTTTGGATATGCAGGTACCAAAACCGGCCTAATACAGCCTTCCAAAGTTAGAATTCATATCCAAGGCAAGAGAATTTCATTTGGAAATTTATTTCTCGATGCATGACAAGCAATGTGCATCTTTCGAGGCACACATACGTGCATTCTACACTTTGTACGTGTAACAACCTTCATATACCTGCACAATGTTTTCATTCTTCACCCTTAGCGTGTCTGTCAGAACTATAACCCGAACACACGTTTAGTTTTGGGCAAATTGTAAGTGTTTTATGAGTGGTTTGAGGGCCCCTTGCCTTCAGATTTTAATTTCCTGCAGTTTGTAAAGAAATCTCACTTCAATTAGAGTTCTTTATCGCAAGGAAGGTTGGCTAACATAAGCACATAGGGGTAAAAAGAATCACAATTCTTCTCTTTGGTTTGTTGCCACATGGATGGCTCATTTGGCATTTAAAACTTTCAGTTAAAGTTATTGTTTTTTCAAACACAAAACAACTAATTTGGGACTAGAAATCAATTTTAAACCTCAAGTATGCTCTTCCCCCGCACCCAAGTGTGATCTTGGGAATCAGAAAAGGTGGTTCAAAGGAAATTTCATCTCCTTTAAAAAATCATTAGCAGAGGAGAAAACCCCCCTAGGGTACCTCTTAGTTTTGAAAATTATCTTAAAAGATTTGTAAGGGCCCATACATGCCCACATGTTTACAATATTAGGATAGTTTCAAAATGATTTCTTATTCTATACAACAATCTAGGAAAGTTTAAAAGATCTAGTAATGGTCCCATACATGCTGACATGTATACAATCCTAGGATAGTTTCAAAATATTTTCTAGTATAGACAACATTCTAGGGAGTTTAAAGGATTTGTAAGGACCCATATGTCCACATTGATAGTTATCCAGGGCTTTAAATATTCCGCAAGGTTATACCAAATAAACATAGTAAGCTAGGTAAGAAGATTTGTAAGGACCACAAGAAGTCCACATGCTACAATCTTACACTGAAATTATTAAAATATTTTGCACACTTTTCACTTTCTTGCACACAAAAAAAATCATCACACACATTATTTGTATTAGAATAGTGGAGGTCGAAGTAAGCTTTATTTTTTAAGTACCCACAAAGTACTTCAAAAGGAAATCTAAAAGATCCGACTACTTCTTTAGAAATTATCCACACCAATTTAATTCAAACGAGGTTGGTCCATGACACCAATCTCTCAGCCCACCACATCTAAAGCTTTTCTAAATAACGCACTAAATTTTCCTCCACATGAGGTGCCCAAAATAAATTTTTTAGTCTAGGTAGGATCTCAGGGGTAGGCATCCAAATAACCCTCTCGTTATCAAGTTCTCACATTTTGAAATAATAGAAATTGAGAATAGGGATATTTCAAATCCTCCAATTCAAGTGTTCCTATACCATAAGGCAAGGAGATACTCATGAAGGGTTGAAGGCTGAGGTCCGGTTGTTTTGCGCATCCCTCTTTGAGTTACCCAACTTTTGTGAGGGTATCCATCCCATGACCTATGTTTTAGGCCAAAAATATTAATGTTGTACTTTGACCGAGGTAGTTAGTGGCCAAACATAGAACATCCACCAAGGTGGAAATTGTGGGTTGCAATCGCACCTTGGTCTAATTTTGTGTGGCATTGGGAAATATCACCAGCTCTTTCCGGATATGCACCCTCTACCCCTCATTATAACTGACTACTTCAACCTTCACTAGTTCCTCTTTTGGTGGCTTTAGACTCCACTGTCGATTACTATTGGAAGGTCGAGTGCTAAATTGAGAGGAAGGATGATAGGTCTTTTAGGACATGATCATTTTTTCTTTTTTTCCCTCACGTGGACAAAATCCACCTATCCACATGCTTGTTTAATTTACAGCTGATTTATGTATGGTGTTCATTTGATTACATGCAATTGTGAGTTATACTATTTTGTAAAGGTCAAAAATATAAAAAGCTCTTGTTAATTTATTTCTCTCTTGTCACCATTTGCACACATTCACTTTGCTAGTCGGAACCATAGGGGAACCACAGAACCCCTTCTTTCTAGACGCTTGCAGAATCTCCCTCCTATTCTAGGAGGATTCCTCAGTCTTTCCAACTCATCGGCTCAACCATCCCACACCCCAGTGAGTGTTGTTGTTTTGGGATTGACTTTACTTGGTTCCACTTTGCTTAGGTCAAATACCCAAGGAAATCCATCTGTTGGTTCTCCTTCACAAGAAGGTGGGGGACAAAATTCTTCTCCAAGAAGAAGTACAAACCCACCAAATCCATCTCAAGGGACAGTTCCATTACCTACACACACAATGGTTGGAACTAATCCTCCACCAAATCCTCCTTTTCCATACTTGGCATCCGTCAACATTCTTGATTTAACCAAACTCACGAATGACCCCATTTTACATGATGCCACTTGGCCCAATATGCCTACCAAGTTACCTTCAGACATTTTGAAGTTCGAAGGAAAACCAGGGGAACACCCCTCCAACCATGTTATGACCTTCCAATTATTGTTCTCCTCAATCATGGATGATTCCATCCACTTGAGGTTATTTCAATGAATTCTCACTGGTTCATCAACAAAATGGTATGTGGACGAAAAATCAGGTTCCCATGTGACCTTTGAATCATTGGCCAAGGATTTTTTGTCCTTTTTTCAATTATGAGTTTGTCATGACACTGGATTAGAACTTCTCTCTGAGTTCAAACAAACCACTGCTATCCATATCGTTGACCAAATCCATGAATGGAGTCGGCGACATAGTTTTTGTAAAGAAGAAACCACCAAATAAAAACGTCTCGATTGGTTTCTTAAATCACTCGTCCTTGTGATTGCCAAGGATGTAGCATCCACTTTTCCTCAATCATAAGAGGAAGCCATCAGTAAGGCCCATCAATTTGACCTTATATATGCCCAGTCAGGTTACTTGTACACGGTATTATTTGATGCAACCAGACCCATACCATTTGGCCAAGACAAACCTGGGGTTTCCCATGCTGTGGATGGGTGGATTGGTTCTATGACACACCTAAACCCTTACAGCCACCCGTCACCTACTTATGGTGAAAATTAGTATCCTCAACCATATGGAGGGAAGTATTATTACCCTCCCCCCACTCACCAACATTCATATCCTATTGTTCCCCCTCAATCGTTGGGGGGACCCCCACTGGTACCCTAGATGCATCTGGTCTCTCAATCAAGTAAGGGTCCACCCCAACCCCCATATATAACCTGAACAGTGGTGGAAGTACTTCAAATTCCTATACGTCATATGGATCAGCTCCACAAAACAATCCATATTTTCCATTTCCTGGTCCTCCCCATCCGGTTGCTCCTCCACCAGGAAAACCACATGCTGACGTTAACTTTGTTCAGCCCTCTCCCATTCAAAAGGTTCATGCTTTTGAAAAGTTGAATACGAAAAATCTGACTCATCAACTGAATAATTCCAAGAAGAAAGGAAAAAACCGAAACAATAACAACCCGGGGCCAGGAGGAAATAACCCCCAAAAAAACTGTCCCGTAGGGGGAAACCAGAATCAAGGCAGCCAAAACCCCCAAGTGGGAAACAATAACAACCAACCATGACAAGGGAAGAACAAAAATCTCATAACTAAATTCCCTTGCTCTCTATGTGCTGAATAAAAACATTACACTCACCACTTCCCCCAAATTGTCAATTACAAACGAATGAAAGAATCCATGAACACACAATGCCCTCCAGCACCACCTTCCCCTCCACAATTCCCACAAAATTATTTTCAACCACCACCTCCGACTGTTTTGCAAAACCCCATTCCACACCAAGGTGTGATGAATACCCAACAAGAGATAAACTCTTCCCTAGAACAAATGGCGCAATATCAAAACCCAGGTCCCACTCAAAACGAAAATCCAGTCGATCGCAATATCCTCCATACCAGAGAAAAAGAGATTCTTCTGCAAACACGCATCCATCCATATGACATGCCTCCTGACTCTACCCCAACCACCTCAAAAAAAACTCCAGCTGCAACAAGACAACCATTGATGATCCCATGCCCTAACACGGAACCAAAGCCCCTATTGGCACAGGGGTAGACCTAAGGTTCACTCCAAGAGCACACCAACAAGCCCAAGCTACTGGCCCTTTCGACGGCACCTACGAAGAAGATGCAGTCTCACCCGAAGCAGCTATGAGGAGGTTGCAGGACAGAGATGTCTACAACCAGGGGAATATCAAGTGGATCTAGTAGAACAACAACACAATATACACCTATCACTTATCAAGCTAGATCTATCCTGCACAGTTATAGATTTGATCTAATACAACAATGCAAATAACAATATAACAGTAACAGAGATCAAAGCATCAATCACACATCCACAACACAAGTTATACGCGGTTCACCCTCTCTCTAGGGCTACGTCCACAAAACTGTTCTTATGATTTATTAAGGAAAATCATACAGTTCTTGTCTGCTCTCTCAGCTAATAGATCTTCTTTCTTCTCTCTCTTTCTCTTTCTTTCCTGTGCACCCAGCTGGAGGACTTGACCTTTGCACATAGTTGAAGATCTTACAATACAATCCTCTCTCTCAACAGAGCTATAACAACACTCAATGACCCACATAACATGAACCCACCAACCCATGTCCTCTTGACCTTTATTTATACATTACAATCACTCGCCAAAAGCCTTAGGCTGAAACCTAGGTGCCAAAACCCTAGGTGTCTAGAACCCTGGGTCAACTTGACCCTCTTTTTTTAGGCTTTGCCAACCTGTCTTTCCTTCCTTCTCGTGTGGTTCTCCAAAGAATCCAACGGTGTCTTTTCCCACTTTCTGAGCCATTCTCGATCCATCTCCCTTGCTAATCCATCATCCTCGATCTCCTCATCCAACGGATTTCTTTTCTGCACTTCACTCCATCTTTTCTTCTCTTTCTCACTTCGACCCAGTGAAAGTCACTGTGTATCCCGCAAAGCTCCCTTTTTACCTTTTCTTCCTTGTACTTCGCTTCCTTCCATAACCAAGGGCCAACAGACCCCCAACACTCACTTGTGACTCATCCCGAGGCACTTCGGATCTGGTTCCTCTATTTTTCTTCGACATGGATTGTGCAGTGCAACCTTTGCTTTCTACTTTATGCCTCCTTTCCATCCCTGTACAGACTGTCTTTTTTGTGTCTGGTACCCAGTTTCAACTGCACCTGGTACCTAGACCCTTTTCCTTATGTCTTTACTTAGAGTTGTGAGGTAGTTGGTTGTCATAGTACAACTTCAGTCGACTCCCATTCACCAATCCTTCTTTCAATTCTCCATTCAACATATTCAGTTGTGTAGCTCCTCCTTCTGTGACATAGGTGATCTCATATGGTCCAAGCCAATGCATTCTGAACTTCCTAGGATGTTTTGTAAACTTATTGTCATACATCAGCACTAAGTCACCTTGCTTGAATGCCTTCTTCTTGATGTGCCTATCATGATAGGCCTTCTCTCTCTCCTTCTGAACTTGTTGATGGAACCCGTCAATGAATCTATCTTCTTCCAGTTCAACCAATTGTGCAAGCCTCTAGTGAACAGCGCTAGTATCATCCATGTCTGTGAACAAAGCAATCCTTAATCTTGGTACCACATATTACATCGGTACAACAGCTTCAAGACCATAAACCAACTTGAAATGGGTATGCATTGTTAATTTCTTGCAAGTAGTTATATAGGCCCATAGTACTGCAGGTACTCTTAAATCCCATTCATCCCTGTTCACACTGCAAATATTTGTCAATGTTGTTTCCAAGATCTTGTTGAACGCTTCAACTCTCCCATTTTCTTGTGGATGGTAATGTGTAATCTTCTGATGGTGGACTACAAATTCTTCAGTCAGGGCTTCAATTGTCTTATTGATGAAGTTTGTACCTTGATCACTCATAAGGATCTTGGGGCATCCGAATTTGGTTATTATGTCATCAAATATAAAACATGTAGTTGTAATTTCACTACAGTCCTTGACTACTCTGGCTTCGGCCCATATGGTTAAGTATTCGGTCACAGTGATGATGTACCTCGCTCATGTGCGCTTCCCTGGTGGGCTTATAGGTCCCACAAAGTCAATGGCCCATTTTTCAAATGCTTGTAGGTTCATCTGTAGTGCTAATGGAATTTCATCTCTTCGGGGATGGTTTTCCAACTCTTTGGCATGCATCAGATGCTTTGGCATATTCTTTATCATCTCTCTGTAAGGTAGGCCACCATAAGCCAGCTCACAGGACCTTTTGCGCAGTTGCTTTCCCTGCGTAGTGTCCTCCTGTGATGCCCTTGTTATCACTCTATAATTTGCCCAAGGATGTGAAGGAAGTCACAGAGGCAACATCAAAACCACTTTGAGTCTTGGATCTAGGCCTCCAAGACTCAGAGAGGGATCTCTCTATTTGATATAGATTTGTTTGAATAGATATTAGGCTAGCTATGTAGAATAGGATTTGTTTTTAAGAATTGGGTAGGGGAAGAGAAGAGAAACGATGGGCTATGGAGTCACTGTAAAAAATGATCAAAAATCCATGTCAACAGACTAATATTTGTAGGGAAAGGTAGACAAATCACTGGATCCTTTAACTTAAATGAAATGGGAGAGATGGAACAGGTTAAGAAATCCAATTAAACACAGAGCAACTAAGAATTCTGAGTTTAATATTCAGTGGAAAACATAAAAAACTATACCAAGCTAGAGACAGAGGGTACATTAAAACCAATTATGTTCTTAATATTCTCGGAATAATTCATAAGCAGACATTAATTATGATAACAGAGAAAACAAATTTACAAAGAGGGATGCACATCACCAGTCGAAATAGTCACAAGAATCCTGCAGCATAGCACTGTATTATTGAATTGATGAAAGTACAAAAATATCAATTAGATGCTTTTCAAAAACTAAATCATGGTCCTTTGACTGATCCCCCATTCACCTTGAAAGCATAGGCTTTATAGCCTTTACATCAAAAACAGAGGTCCTATTAAACAGGAACTGAAATACTAAAAATAGTACAAGATCAAATAGTTTCCATAAAAAATAGGATTGGATCCTATCTTAAGGGGCCAAAACCTTATCAACAATGTCACTTTCAAATTCCTTCTTTGACAGCTGGGAAATCTTGGCCAAAAATAACAAAAATCCCTAAAAATATTGAAATGTCCGCCATGAGAAAATGGGCCGAACTTATGCAAAAAAGGGGGCCTCTCAGTCATTGATTTCTCCCAATTAGTGACACCTGTGAAAACACAGAAGGCGGTTATTGTATATTATCTTGTCTGGAGAAAAAATCTCCTTCATTTTCTCAAATTTCGTCTCCACCTATCCGAAACAGCTCCTGCAAAATTGGGACTGTAATAGGAAAAACCATAAATCCAAAAAATGAGGCTGAAAGACATCTTTGATTCTCCCAACTGGTGGCACCTTTGCAAAAAATGGGAGAGGTTTTTGTTCTTCCACCTGTGATGACAAAAAACTCTTTCGGTTTTTAAAATTTCATCTTCCTTTGCCCATAATCTGCTTCGCAAGACGAGGTGTCAAACAGACAAAAAAAGGGCAGTTTTGAAAAATTGGGGGAAAATGGTTTTTTGGGGAAAAGTGGTATTCCGGACCCCCCCTGAGGTGGTAAGTGGTATTGGGAGGGGGGGGGTCCGAAATTACCTAGAGGTGACAAGTGTTCCTCCCAATACCACTATTCC
>JZKD02S1918464.1:829198-851093 GCA_000966675.3 Picea glauca
AAGCACGGGGGGGTCCGGAATTTTTTATGTCCATAGATTTATTTATTTTGGGATATGTGAATGTTAAGATGCGGGTGGGGGGGAAATGATTTGACATTTTTTTTTTATTTTTTTTTTTAATTTAATTTTTTATTATTTGTTTCTTTTTACGTGTTTTCCTTTTCCTTGAAAATAATTTGCAGAAATGATATATTATTTGCAAGCCAAAATACATCTAGAGTGAAAATTTTCCAGTCAAGAGATGATTTGATGAATTATAGGATTATAACAGTGGCTCCACCTGGGGATGGAAGCTCTTTTGGGAGGTGTCAGGAACCATTGAACTTTGAATATGCAAACTAGTGCTTTATTCATCAAGCTGATCCCAAAATTATTCTGCAACCAATACCTGTTTTGATCTTTCAACTGAAACCAAACCAAAATGAACACTGTTGAAAAAGAGATGCTCAGAATGTTGAGCTTATTCACATTCTCCTACCTACCCTATACTACTGAAAGTCATGATAAATCAAATAACACAAAAATGCCAATGAAGCCAATCAAGTAGTTTCTTTACTAGCTCTATTCTTTCAATGTTTTCAATCAATATCAGAAATAGAACTTGCAGAGACATCATGAAATGATTTCCATCATGATCTTCATCACAAGGGGCTTGATAATCATGACATATAACAGAAAAACTGGAAATTCATTGTGGCTCTGTGATGAACAATTTCTCCATATAAATAGCCACTGGATCAAGATAAACTTGACCTATTACTGGATATTCAAATTTAACCAACTCAAATTCATGATTTGATGTTGTAGTTGTGTTATTTGCATCCTCATGCACTTCCATACATGGCTACAACTTTGCTGATGGGTTATGAAATGATTCTTTTGTTGAACACACCCCTATAACTAACTACCTGATCATGTCAATATCATAACAGCTTTTCATCTCATGGCTGGCGAATGAAGAATGATTTTGACCACACAGGTCATCCAAACGATCAACGATTGGATCCTGAAAAGACTGCTGCATTGATTCAAATGAAATTTCCTAACTTTTTATGTATTTATCCTTCAACACTTGTTCAAGACTCTCCTTCAAAATTTGAAATGAATTATAATCTAATGGGACAGAATTACATTCCACTATTTCAAATATTGTTTCGAGCTCTGGACTTCCATCCAAACTTTGAAAATCAAGGGAAAATAGTGACTATGATTTTGGGTCTAAAATAGATCCCATGTCATCAATGACATCCTCTACTGACTCATCATAAAAAAAATTGTCTTCACTATTTACAACTTGCCTAGAGTCTCTTTTCAGAAATTGAAAAGATGAGAAACATAAGGGCAAGGATTTTTCCCTTAATCTGAAATTTTCTTCATTTTCCTCATCATTGTCATGATTGTTGGGCAGAGGATGATTGTCATATCTAATATGTAATTGATCTTCTTCCTTCCAACAACATGTTGTTGGTTTCTTTGAACAGTCGACATCTATTTCAGCCTCATGATCATCATCATATGGATCACACTTGGGTAGATTATGCCAGTAAGAAAAGTCATCAAACATGCACATCATATTAGCTGATGGCTCTTCAACAAGATGAGTTGGAACTTCATCTTCAACTATATTGTGAATTGAATAAATGAAAGAATCATTATCCAAACCATGGTAGCAAGGGTGAGCTGCAAAATGTTTGGGAACAATGGCATTTTCTTTCTCTGAAATCAATGGAACATGATGTCTTTGAACATCAAGTTTTTCCCTTATGCTAATATTCTGCATCATCTCTTCCATAGTGTTAGCCAAGACATCTATCTTCACTTCTGAATATGTCATCTGTTTCTTTTCTGTTCTAGCCTTTTCTTGTGTTGTTAGCTTTTCCTTTCTGTTCAACAAGTTAGCTTCCACATCAACTGCAGCTTTTTGCATTTCTTCAAGTGTTGCATTATTCCTTTCTCTTAATTGGAATGCCATCTCAGCATCAAAGGCATCTAGGTAATGCAAGTGAGATGATCCTGGCGATGGCCTTATATCAACAGGCATTGCATGATATACCTTATTGAATCTTGCTAAAAACTGAGGTACTGTCTCCCCTGGCTGCCTTTTCAAATGGTCATATTCTTCTAGGATGAGAAATACATTTCTCATGATCACCCACCTATCTAAGAAAACTTGCATGAACTGATGAAAATTCCTGATGCTTGTAGCTGGGAGGTTTTTAAACCAATTTTTAACTTTGCCTTGCAAAGACAAGGCAAAAATCCTGATATAGATATCTTCATCTTCAACCTCATAAAGGTCAAGAAAATCTTCAAACCTATGGATGTGTTTTTCATCAGTAATATTGGCATTCTCTCCATCAAACCTGGGCAGATTATTGGTGAAATTTGCAAGGAGGTCATGGAGGATAGGAGGAAAATCTAGGGGCTTGTATCTGTTTGGGATTTTGGGAGGTACAGGAGGTGAAGCAAGAGGCTTACAACCATCTGTAGGTTTAGCAAGAGTAGGAGATAAAGCAGGAGGCTTATGTCTCACTAGGATTTCTACAGGTGCATCTGGGATGTGCACAACTGTATGAGTATGTACATAATCTAAAATTTGGGGTTTAGTCTCTTTAGGCTCTTCAGGTTGAAAATGATCATCCTGAATTTCAACAATATACTCTAGACCAGGATCATGATAAGAGATAAAGTAATTGCAGATGAAACCAATAATATCATGAATACAATTTGAGCTTGAGTACCTGGTATTTCTAGAATGCTTGGTCATGCTTCAGGTTCTTCCTCCAATGGAGTCTTTGAATTGGCACTGTCTGGAGCTAATATGGAGTCGCCAGGTGAATGATCTTAGCCTTATTGTGTTTTGTTACTGTCCACCATCAATGATCAGATATGGAACTTTGAAGTGTACTACTGGAGAAATTTCCCCATTATGGTTGCCACTATGATATCACTCTGTAATTTGACCAAGGCTGTGAAGGTAGTCACAGAGGAAAAATCAAAACCACTTTGAGTCTTGGATCTATCCCTCCAATACTCAGAGAGGGATATCTCTATTTGATATAGATTTGTTTGAATAGATATTAGGATAGCTATGCAAAATAGGATTTGTTTTTAAGAATTGGGTAGGGGCAGAGAAGAGAAACCATGGGCTATGGAGTCATTATAAAAAATGATCAAAAATCCATGTCAACAGAATAATATTTGCAGGGAAAGGTAGACAAATCACTGGATCCTTTAACTTAAATGAAATGGGAGAGATGGAACAGGTTAAGAAATCTAATTAAACATAGAGCAACTGAGAATTCTGAGTTTAATCTTCAGTGGAAAACATAAAAAACTATACCAAGCCACAGAGAGAGGGTACATTAAAACCAATTATGTTCTTAATATTCTTGGAATAATTCAGAAGCATACATTAATTATGATAACAGAGAAAACAAATTTACAAAGAGGGACGCACATCACCAGTCGAAATAGTCACAAAATCCTGCAGCATAGCACTGTATTATTGAATTGAAGAAAATACAGAAAGCTCAATGAGATGCTTTACAAAAACTAAATCATGGTCCTCTGACTGATCCCCCATTCACCTTGAAATCGTAGGCTTTATAGCCTTTACATAAAAAATAGAGATCCTATTAAACAGGAACTGAAATACTAAAAATAGTACAAGATCAAATAGTTTCCATAAAAATAGGATTGGATCCTATCTTAAGGGGCCAAAACCCTATCAACAATGTCACTTTCAAATTCCTTCTTTGACATATGGGCAATCCTGGCCAAAAATAACAAAATTCCCTAAACATATTGAACTTTCCGCCATGAGAAAACGGGCCGAACTTATGCAAAAAAGGGGGCCACTCAGTCATTGATTTCTCCCAATCAGTGACACCTGTGAAAAAACAGAAGGGGTTTATTGTATATTATCTTGTCTGGAGAAAAAAACTCCTTAATTTTCTCAAATTTCATCTCCACCTCTCCAAAAGAGGTCCCGCAAAATCGAGACTGTAACAGGAAAAACCAGAAATCCAAAAAATGGGGCTGAAAGATAGCTTTGATTCTCCCAACTGGTGGTACCTTTACAACAAATGGGAGATTTTTTTGTTCTTCCACCTGTGATGAACAAAAACCTCTTTCAGTTTTTAAAATTTCATCTTCCTTTGCCCATAATCCACTTCGCAAGACGAGGTGTCAAACAGACAAAAAAAGGGTGGTTTTGAAAAATTGGGGGAAAATGGTTTTTTGGGGAAAAGTGGTATTCCAGACCCCCCCTAAGGTGGTAAGTGGTATTGGGAGGGGGAGGTCCGAAATTACATGGAGGTGACAAGTATTCCTCCCAATACCACTATTCCAGACCCCACCCCCCCTCCCCTTCGTTAAAGTTCGAAAAGCACAGGGGGCTCCAGAATTTTTTATGTCTGTAGATTTATTTATTTTGGGATATGTGAATGTTAAGTTGCGGGTGGGGGGGAAATGATTTGACATTTTATCTTTTTTATTTTTTTTTTATTATTTTTTTCTTTTTACGTGTTTTCCTTTTCCTTGAAAATAATTTGCAGAAATGAAATATTATTTGCAAGCCAAAATACATCCAGAGTGAAAATTTTCCAGTCAACAGAAGATCTTATGAATTATAGGGTTATAACAGCCCTCGTGATCTTCTATGAGGATCAATGGTCACTCTGTCTCCATAACACACCTTCTTAGTATCTCATCAGGTCCCATTTTGTATAGATGACCAATGATCAGCTAAAAGTCTGTAGCGCGCACCACTAGTTGTTTCTTCTGATGAATTGTATACTCACTTGGAGCCATTCCTGTTGACAGGAACTGGACTATGTCTGCGAAGTGGTCATCAATATTTCTAATGGCAAGAAGTTGTGCATCCGGAAGTGTGTCCTCTAAGTTGGTGTTTTCTTCGCCATGTTCCAACCTCGACAAGTGGTCAGGTCCCTTGTTCATTCTTCCTAGTTTAACTATGATTTCAAAGTCATATTCTTGAAACAACAGAAGCCATCTGCAGATTCACCCCCCCAACACTGGCTTGTTGACTAGGTACTTCAACGTGGAGTGATCGATTAACATTTTGAAGTGTCCTCCCAACAAGTAGTGGCGAAATTTTTGCAGTGCATACACCATGGCTAACCCTTCTCTCTCTGTAGTGATGTAGTTAATCTTAGTTGTAGATAGATTCCTGTTGGAAAATGCTAATGTATGATCAATTTCCCCTTCTCTCGGTTGTGCCAGTACTTCTCCTAATGAAATGGAAGATGCATCGACATGCACATGAAACTCCTTGTTCCAATCTGGGAAAACCAGAATGGGCACAGTGACCAGTTTTTGTTTTAGTGTGTCGAAGCTCTATTAGCATTCATCTATCCAGTCAAACTGACAGTCCTTCTTCAACAGCTTCTCCATTGGTGTTGTGATTTGGGCATAGCCTTTAATAAATTTCCTGTAATAGCCAGTATATCCTAGCGCAGTGCGCAGTTGTTTGACTGAAGTAGGTGGTGGCAAATAAACTATAATTGCAATCTTTGATGGATCAACCAACAATCCTTGCTTGCATACAATATGGCCTAATAGTACTCCAAATGGTGAGAAGAAGATGCACTTCTTCAGATTTAAATAAATTTGACACTGCCTACATTTATCCAACATTAGCCATAGACATTCAATATGGTTTTTCAACAAACTAAACACAGTCCAGTCATCAAAATATGCTTCTAAAAACTTATGCAGAAATTATTTGAACGCTTCGACCACCACCCTGGAAAATATGGTTGGGGCATTCTTCAGTCCAAATGGCATTATTGTATATTGGTAGGATCCACATTTGGTGGAAAACGTGGTCTTGTGGCAGTCCTCCTTGGCAATCCAGATTTGGTGGTATCCTGAAAAACCATCTGTAAAAGAATATGCCTCCTGGCCTCCCACGTTGTCTAATACTTCATTAGTGAATGGTGTAGGGAAGGGGTCATGTAGACAGATATCATTCAACTTCATTAGGTCCACACATATCCTGATCTCACCTTGGGTCTTCTTGTCTTTTACTACCATAGGGCTGATCCACTCCAACTCTTCGACAGGTTCAATAATCCTTGCTTCTAGCATTCTGTCGAGCTCAATCCTTAATTTTTCCTTGTATTTTGGGTTCAACCTATAGGGTCTTTGCTTGACTGGCTTCAAATATGGTTTCAAAGGTATTCTCATCTCTCCCATAGGTCCTTTGATTCCCTTCATATCAGTAAACTTGGTCAGGAACAAGTCCTGATATTCATGCAACAACTCTGTAATCTTGTCAATGGTAGCAGCATCCCAGTAATCTCTGACATTGGCAAGCTTCGGTGTCTCCTCTATTCCAATGTTGACCTTTTTTATCTTGATTGGTTGACCAATAAATGGTAGCTCCACTCCTGGTCCTTCCACATCTCTTTGGCCTTTTGTCTCAGTGATGTTTACCTTCCTGTGATCATCATCGTCGACATTGATGTTGTAACATCCTTGCAATTTCTGGAATGGCGCAGTCCATGTCCTCTTCTTCTTCCATAGGGAGGCTAGATGCCTCTTCGAATACCCTCTGTCTCACAATCTATAATGCATGGTCTACTAAAGGAAATTCACTTTCAAACAAAAAGGTGGTTACAAAATTTTGAATCATACCTTCCCAATCTACAGTGACGAGGTGTAGCTCCACTTGAAGGTACCAGTTGATAGGAATCATGTCCAGCGTGTTAATGAATTGGTGCACCCATTTTTCTCAAGGGATGTCACTCCAGGCCTCTTTTCAGCTTCGCACATGGTCCTTTGGGCAACCTTGACCTATGTACCTCACTTCGCAGCTTACTTCTTGTGCTGAGAACTGTGTTGTCATCAAAGTTTGACATTGTGTCCAGTCTATGATGTTTCTTTTTTGCATCCCCCACCATCTTGTTGGTGTGGCTTCCATGGCCTCATCCATTGCCAACAACCTATGTTGTGTTGGTATACTTGTCTCAAACTATGATAAGAAGTTTTCTAAAGGGTTCAACCCATCAAATGTGGGTAAGTTACTCATTGTTGTGTCGATCTAGCGAACCTCTCTGGTTAGTCTAGCACATCTTCTGGTAGATACTTCATACATCTGGTTCTACCATTTCTCTAGCACTTCTTATGAGTCTGATGAACATGCATTGTCGCTTCACCAACTCAGATTCCCATCAGTTGTAGGATTGATATAATCCTGCTATCTGGATGTTAGTTGGTAGATGTTTTCTAGTTCATACGTGTGGTCTTCTTCTCCGATAGGCTCTGTGTATCTAGGACCCTCATATGGATCTAAAGGTGCAATGACCCTAAGGCCATCTCTTTCAAATGTCATACGCCTCTTCTTTAGATCAACAACAGTAGAATTGTTGAAGACCCATTCAATTCCTAATAATACAGGGTAAGGGAAGTTGTCATCAACAATTTCAATTACCTCAAAATCTGCAAAGGTTCTAACTCCGTTGATGTCCACAGGGACATGTTCCAACCATCCAAATGGGCTAACAACTTGCTGATTAACCATGCAAATTCTGATAGGGAAATAGATCATCTTTGGTTTTCCCATTAGTGCCCAGGTTTGCTTCGTCATGACATTGACCTCCAACCCCAATTCGAGGACCACATAGTCTATATCATATTCTCCTATCTAAGCATTCAGGTGTAATTCTTTATTTGTTCTTCTCTTCTTACCAATCTAGTGTACTTCTCTATTCAGTAAGGAGCTTATTTTTCCTAGCTCATACTGTTTAACTAGGTTTTGCAGTTCTTGTATATCTTTCCCATCTTTAAGAAGTTCTATAAACATATATAAGAAACTAACAAGTTTACTTACCTCTTTTCCCTCTCTGGGCGAAGCAGACTGATCAAATGCATGAGGCATTCCATATTCTCTTATTTCTGGTTTTGTTTTTGAAGAAGACCCTTGATCTACTTTGAATTCTTGCCTGGCCTCTTCAAAGATTTGTCTTTATTTCTTCGCATCAAAACCTTGAGTCCTCTCCATAGCTTTCCTAATAACTGAGTTTTCTGCAATCTTTTCCTCGGACATTCTATCCTCTCTTGTAGTAGTGCCTCCTCGAGTAATAACAATGACTCTAGGGTCTACTCCATGAGGTTCAACATATATCAGTTGTACTTGTGGGTTCTGTTGAGGTCCTTGTCTTTCCTGAAGCTTCGCTAATAGTACAGGGCAGTCCTCAATGACATGCTCGAAAGAGTTGCAATAACTGCAAGTGTTACAAGGGCTCTAACAGTCCCTTGCTAGATGTCCTAGTTGCATGCAGTTATAACAGATTATTTGTCCTCGGCCTCAGCCCATACCTCCTCCTTGTGCTTGTCCTCTGAATCCACCACGAGGATTGAAATTTCCTCTTCCCGGGGAGTTATATTGTGCATTGTTTCCTTCTTGATGTACTTCACCTTGGATCTTATATATGTCTCTTGATCTTTCATGCATCAAGTCAAAGGCCCTACAATACCTATCGTCATTCCCTATGGACATAAAGAATGTGCAGTACAAGTTTTTGGGTGTCTGAACATACTTTTTCATATAGTAGCACTCACCAGGGGGATGTCGGGTTCTGCAGACTTCACACCAGGGCATATTAACTTTCTTCAAGGGGCTCGGCGCTCCTGAGGCCAAATATTCATGAAACAGGGAACAATGTTCTTTATCATGACCTTCGGATCTACATCTTACACACCAAATATCTTCTCTTTTTTCCTTCCCCTTTTCCTTCTTCATGTCCTCAACTTGTAGAGATAAACTAGTCATCTGGCTCAAAATCTGGCTCATGCCTGAGTTAGATTCTCCCATAGGTGTTGATTCAAGTTTCATGGCGATCTCCAAAGCTTCTACATACAAAGCAATCTTCTGCTACATTAGGGGAACTCTGATATGTGGTAAAAGAGAAACGATGAACCATTCTTTGTTCTGCTCATCTGGGATCTTAAAAGTCAATCGACCTGTTAGGGTCTTGAATCTCTGGTAGAACTCCCAAACAGGTTTGACTACTTTCTATTTGATCTCCTTCAGCTTGGTAATACATTGTGACTCTGACTTGGTTTTTTAAACTCTGCAATCAGCGCGTTCTTGATCTCATTTAGTGGCTTAGGTTGCGCAAGTCCTTGGACAAGCTTCATGTACCATCTCAATGAGTGCTCCCTCAGTGTAGTGCTAAACTAGTTTCTTTTAACAGCTTCATCGGTGATGTTTTTGATGTTCCATACAGCCTCGCACAGGAACCAGTGTTGATCAGGATCTTCAGATCCATCTCCTCTAAATATAGGGAGCCTCATCTCATCTGTCATGAAGTTACCTAGGTTTCCTGTCTGAGTAGATGTTGAACTACTAGTAATATTACTCTGTGGGCTCTGGTGATTGGGGATACTCTGATGAATTAACATTTCTAAAACAATAGGAGGATTGATATTGCTTACTTCAGTGACTTGCGCAGTTCCTGAGGTTTTTGGCTCATTTTGGTGAAGTTATTCAACTACTTCTTCCTCTGCTCTAGGGGTTTCTGAGTGCTCTTCATCTGTCATATCTACCTCTTCTCCACTGTAGAAACCTTCTTCCCCATAGTTTTGCTTAAACAGGTTCTCAAGGTGAACTCCTCTAAATACTCTTCCACTGTGTGTATGTCCATCTTATGTGTCGCTGTCGCTGTCTGAATTTCTGATCATTATCCTTTTTAGATCCAGCCAGTCTACTATATCTTTAATATGTGGTTTTCATGCAAGAGAATCTTGATTTTTAACTTTAGAAAATGCAGAAATTTCCCTCAAGGTCCCTTGAAAACGTATCTCTCGACCTGGCTATATGATTATATTCTGTCAACATCAAATTGGTGATATACCCTCTAATGGTACTATCAAACCAGTGATCTATGGCTCGGGATACAGTGTTATCAACTCTCTCGACCTTCTGGATCAACGTCGATGTCCAAACCATAGGAGGTCTAGATCTGATCTCGAAATGTGTGTCAGCTAACCTAGCCAACCACTCGTGTATCTCCTGATGGATTCCCCCAAAGAAGATCTCATGAATGTTGGTGAAGATGTATCTTTGTAGCCAATCCTTAGTACTTAGCTTAGGGTTCTTGTTCTCGGCTTCAACGAAGTCCCTCTCTTGATCTTCTATCCACTTTTGAATCTCTATCTTCAATGGGAACCACCTTGACATTCCCTCATGAAGATTCTTGTCCCAGCAATGGAACCATTTGTTGGTATAGGGGGAGACCTAAGGTTCACTCCAAGAGTGCACCAACAAGCCCAAGCTACTGGCCCTTTCAGCAGCACCTGCGAAGCAGATGCAATCTCACCCAAAGCAGTTATGAGGGGGTTGCAGGACAGAGATGTCTACAACCAGGGGAATATCAAGTGGATCTAGTAGAACAACAACACAATATGCACCTATCACTTATCAAGCTAGATCTATCCTGCACATTTATATATCTGATCTAATACATCAATGCAAATAACATTATAACAGTAACAGAGATCAAAGCATCAATCACTCATCCACAACACAAGGTATATGTGGTTCACCCTCTCTCTAGGGCTACGTCCACATAACTGTGCTTATGATTTATTAAGGAAAAGCATATAGTTCTTGTCTGCACTCTCAGCTAACATATCTTCTTTCTTCTCTCTCCTTCTCTTTCCTTCTTACGCACCCAGCTGCAGGACTTGACCTTTGCACACAACTGAAGATCTTACAATACAATCCTCTCTCTCAACAGAGCTATAACAACACTCAATGACCCACATAACATGAACCCACTGACCCAGGTCCTCTTGACCTTTATTTATACATTACAATCACTCACTGACAACCTTAGGCTGAAACCTAGGTGTCAAAACGCTAAATACCAAAACCCTAGGTGTCTACAACCCTAGGTCAATTTGACCCTCTTTTTTCAGGCTTCACCAGCCTATCTTTTCTTCCTTCTCACGTGGTGCTCCAAATCATCCAACAATGGATTTTCCCACTTTCTGAGTCATTCTCGATCCATCTCCCTTGTTGATCTATTGTCCTTGATCTCCTCATCCAATGAATTTCTTTTCTACACTTCGCTCCATCTTTTCTGCTCTTTTGCTCACTTCGACCCAGTGAAAGTCACTGTGTATCCCGCAAAGCTCGCTTTTTACATTTTCTTCCTTGTATTTCGCTTCCTTCCATAACCAAGGGCCAACAACCCCATATACCCCACATGCCTTTACGAGGAAATGTACATAACCCTCATGCTAGGGCACCCCATAATTATAGTCTGGTCGACGACTTAGCACAGTCTCCTGCAACCATGTCTGTGTTGGAGGTCCTCCAAACCTTTCCATCATAGCGCAAATCCTTTATTTCTGCCTTGGGGGCAATCAACCTAGCTGATACTCAGATAATCACCTTTGATTTGGATAGTGGAGAACCATGCATCCCCGCTCTGGTATCCTTTTAGATACCAGTTAATATCTAGAACACCGCAGTTCATCGGTGGATCATCTATGAAGGTGCATCCACATGCATCATGTCCAAAGGAGTATGCAAAAAACTCAGCTCACCTGAGCTAGTACCATCTTCCATCACCCTGCGAGCTTATAACAGTCGACCTTCTTCCCCTGAAGGGCTCTTCCAAAATGTCCCCATAGAACTCGGGGGAAAAAATATCTTGATTGACATTGAAGTTATCGATGCCCACTTGATTAAAATATCTTATTCGGATGTAGATACATGTATGCTATGAAGGCGGTATCCTCTTCTGTGTTTCATATGATGATGGTCCCCCATAACAGGAAAATCGTCACCATCGACCAACTTACACATTACAAGCCTAATCATTCCGCCAACATTGATAACATCCTCCCTCTTGTCCGTGCTAGCTCGAAGGCTCTTCCAGTCATTGACATTGGCCCTGGAATATTCAAAGACCCATCCCTGTTAGAAACTTATCATGGAGCACCACCTCTCCTAAACCCATCTATTTCAGCACAACTGTGTATAGTTTCCTCTAACAGAACAACTATCAGAGACAATCCTCCTCTCACTAAGGCCCCTCCCCACATCGAAGTTTCACCAGTCAAAGAACTATTACCTCAGGAGTTCCCTGAAAACACCCCTGCACCACTTGTTCTGGATTCCCCCCCCCCTCCAAGGACAAATCTCAGTTTGGGAGACAATACCCCAAGATATTACCCAAATCTCATTTTTATACACCCCACCTGGAGTCCAATCATTCTAGGTCGTTTCTACCCTCACCCTTCCTAACATGGTTCTCGCCATCCCTGTATGGTTTCTCAACCGACCCTCTATGGTTCCTACACCATCCCTCCCTCCTTAGACAGAGGGATTACCGATGCAAATCCCAGTGCAGGCCCCTACCACACCACCCGCACCCCCAACTTACGACACCACCACCACTATTAGGGGAAGAAAGAGGAAGAACGATCCCATAGCTCCACTCCCTCCCTGAGCTCAACCTCCTTGCACCCTATGTGAAAGAGAAGGACACCCCACTAACAGATGTAATACTCTTCATGAATTACGCAATCTTATCCATCTCCCTAAAGCAACCCCATTTCTTGCCACTCCCCCAAGTACATCCATCGCTACTAAGGAGTCTACAACCACACGCAAGAAAGGGTTACAAACCAATTTCTCTTCTGCCATATCCTTAGAATATGGCCATTACACTCATCACTTCCCAGCACTACCTCAATTCCACCAAACATTAGCCGCAATATGCCACACATCTCAGCCTGAGCCCTCTCAGGCACTCCCCACTGACGCTCACATTACTGAAATTTGATATATTTCTTTGTCAATCCCCGAGTGAATGAGATATCATCCACAGTGTCTTGACATTTTTTTTATGTCTAGCGAGCCATCACACGTTGCACACAATATCCCTTCTATGTCCTCATCCACTGAGGCCAATGACACTTCTCCATTGACAGTTCCCCCTACCATCTACCAAGATCCTCTGTATTCTCATAGGTTCCACTATGACAAAGATATATTGGAGGAACTGACTACCCCATATTTCCCTTGGAATGTGCTCCATCATCGAGCACTTTTCCTCTCACAAGAGTTATTTCACCCTCTTGATCAAGCCTCCATGTGCACGATCGAAACCAAGGATTTTATTGCTCTAGGGCATGTTGACTGGTTCAAGAACCCTATTCCTACCCTCGATGCTTTTGAAGAAGGAAACATGGCCAAAATATCCCCCATAGTCAAAATTGACGTTTCCATTAAACCATGCATCATAGAAGAGATCATCATTGGCACCACATGCTCCCCTAAAGAAATCATTGCTTACAAAGCTCTCTTTCAGGAATATCGAGATATTGTTTCTTGGTCATATATGGAGATGCCTGGCCTCGATCCTTCTATAGTCGAACATCGAATCAACACATGGTCAGTTATCATCCCAGTTCTTCAAAATCAATGCCCCCTCCACCCATACAAAGTTGCGGCTATCAAAGGCGAAATAGACAAATTATGCATTGCCAGGTTCATTTACCCCATTGAGTACACTTCTTGGGTCTCCAACCTCGTCCCCGTTAACAACAAATAGGGACCTATTTGTGTTTGCACAAACTTTAGTGACCTCAACCATGCTTGTCCCAAAGACAACTTCCCAACCCCTTTCATCAACCAAATAATCAATGATTTTTTCGACCACGAGGAACTTTCCTTTATGGATGGGTTCTCTGTCTACAACCAAATTCAAATCAACCCAGCAAATCAATACAAAACTGCTTTCACAACTCCTTGGGGTACCTTTTCTTATCATGTCATGGCCTTTGGGATAAAAAATGTCAGTGCTACATTCCAACAAGCCATGACATACATTTTTCATGATCTTTCTCGCATCATTCTCGCTTATTTGGACGACCTCACTTCTTGATCCAAAAAGAGAACCCAACATTTAGATGACTTACGCATCATTTTTCAACGATGTTGCCAATACAATATCCGCTTGAACCACCTCAAGTGTGTCTTCTATGTCACTGTCAGGTGCCTCCTCAGGTTCATTGTCTCCCAACACAGCATCATTGTGGACACCCTTAAGGTCCACGCTATCACAGAAATTCCACCTAGGACTTTATGTGAACTGCAGAGCCTACAGGGAAAATCCAACTTTCTACGTCGGTTTGTCCAAGACTACGCCACTCACACACATGGTTTGATCTGCTTACTGCACCATGATATCCCATTTCGATGGAACGAGCATGCTCAAACATATTTTGATGATTTAAAATCTGCCATGTCCAATGCCATGTTTATTAGTCCCCTAAACTATGATCTCAATTACATCCTCTACTTATCAGCCTCGATTGTTTCAGTAGTAGGATTCCTCATTCAATTAGGTGATGATGGGCGTGAATATGTGATTTACTACATTAGTAAAAGCCTTTTAGGACCACCCTTGAAATATAATCATGATGAAAATCTTGCATTAACAGTTGTCCTCACAGTCCAAAAACTGTGGAATTACACTCTGCTTCTCACTACCAAGGTCATAGCCAATTCCAATCCCATATAATACTTGCTCAGCTGGCGGCAGATCAACAATTTTTTTTCCTGATGGATCATTATCCTTCAGGAATACAATCTAGAGTCCTCTACTCCCAAAAGAAAGAAATCTCTTGTACTAGATGAACTCATTACAACATTTCCCTCAGATGCAAAATCTTCCACCATCAATGAATATTTCCTCAATGAACACCTCTTCTTCATCCCCTCAGACGATCCCTAGTACAATGACCTCCTCATCTACCTTCGTAAACAAAATTTTGGGTTTCACCTCTCTCTATATGATCGTCGACGCATTCGCCATCCGGCTCCTCGATACCTCCTCATCAAAGACATTCTTTACCGACATGGGGTCGACACCATCCCTCGGCGATGTCTTACCATCGACAAAGCTAACAAAGTATTGAATGATTTCCACAATGGTGCTTGCAGTGGCCACCTCTCGGGTATGTCCACCATCCAAAAAATCATTCGAGAAGGATACTTCTGGCCCACTTTGTTTCATGATTGCATCCACGTTGTCAAGCGATGTGATAAATGTTAGCTTTATGCAAATAAAGAATGAGCTCCACCAACTCTTCTACACCCAGTCATCACAGCTGAACCCTTTTGTAAATGGGGCATATATTTCATGATTTGCAATCCACCATCCAGTAATGGACACAAGTACATCATGGTGGCAATAGATTATTTTACCAAATGGGCTGAATGCATGCCCACATTTAACAACACTCTTGACACAACAACATGTTTTTTCTTCAACCATGTCATTACCCAGTTTGGAGTCCCACAACAGTTAGTTTCTGATCATGGTAAACACTTTGAGAATGAGATCTTTGTAGAACTCTCCTCAAAGTTAAGCTTCACCCATGAGTTTTCCTCCCCATACTACCCCTAGTCCAATGCACAGGTTGAGTTTGTTAATAAAGTCCTCAAAACCATGCTACAATGCACCGTCAACAAACATAAGACCAACTGGCATCATATGTTGTTTTCCTCTTTATGAGCTTATCACACGGCAGTCAAAACTGCCACCGGTTTTACATCGTTCCACCTCATCCATGGGATCGAATCCACCCTCCCTATCAAGTGAGAAATCCCCATGTTATGCACTGCCATAAAGCTCTTACCTGAAACTACCCCAATGGAGCAATGCCTATTGACCTTAGAGTCCCTTGACGAAGACCATCGATCTTCATTACAACACAATGAGGTAGCTAAAAAATGGTCCAAAGCCACCTTCGATTTCCATGTTAACCTTCTCTCATTCAACAAATGTGATCTCGTGTTAGCCTATGATATCACCCATGACACTCTCGTCCATGGGAAATTCGAGTCATTATGGCATAGCCTCTTCATCATCCAACATTGCCTCACTAAAGGTGCCTACATTTTGGCCTCTCTAGAAGGCTTCCCTCTCAAGGAACCCATCAACTGGTTGTACTTGAATAATTTTTATGCCTAAGAATATCCTCCCTACCTTAGGTTTCTCATTATACACATTTGTATAGTTTTTAGTCTTCTTTACTACCACCACTCCTCATGTTTGATCTATCACCCATGTTATTGACAGATGCATCATCCATCAACCTACCACATCAGTTACGTTAATGGTACCAACTGTTGGGCCCAGAATCTCGCTTCGACTACTTGGGCCCTCTATACCCCCTCACATATACTACTCCATTCTAGTGGAATATGCTTAGGCCCAGCCACCAACGACCAAGTCGGATATGACATCGTCATTGGTATCCTTACCGAGGTCAGTCATTGCCACATTCGTCACCTTAGTGTTCTATTAGATTCCCAACTTGTCGTCCTGTAGCTCAACAACATGTATCATGTTCACGATCCTTGCCTCTTCCGAAAATACCTACAAGTTAGACTCCTATCTCACAACTTTGATTCCATCACATTCACACATATTCCAAGAAACCTCAATCAAGTAGAAAATCACATGGCTAACCTAGTATTAGATTGGAATTTATCACATTAAAAACATCATATACATAGCATGATACATTTGTCAAAAGATAGCAATAGATATCATAAATCATAAACAACAAAACAAAAAGACATGCATGGTCACCAATATATCCACCATATATATCATAATGGTCATAAATGTTTTACAAAAAATATATATACAATTTCCCATAGGCTCATAAGTCTCATCATCCCTATGAGTACAAAACTGGGTATCAAATACCCTATACAAAATCAAGCCCATAAACCCATATACATCAACTTGGCACTCAAGGTGCCCCTAGATCTCCCCCCCCAAGGTCCTATGTCAGCCAGAGGTACCCCACCAGCTGGGGGCACTCCAGCTCCAGGGGGAAGCTGATCCATCATAGTTGCCTCCGCCACCACTACCCTACGGATCAATTCACGCCATTCTATCGGTACCCCTACACACTGGTCTAGGACCTCATCATCTTGGATGTGGGCCCATACGCCCTCTAGAATCCCTTGGATAACCCACTCTAACCGTTGACGCAGATCCTCTAGTACAACCACAATATCTCCCTGTGGCTCTATGGAAGGCCTGACACCAACATCTTCTCATCGATGCCTCTGCCCAGCCCTCGCCTCTATAGGCTACTATTGAGACGGCTCCCTTACGACCTCTGCCTCTCAACCCTGGGGTCCAACATCTACAAAACCACATCGATATAGTGTCAACATCCATATACATGTTTGATCAACACTATCTACCAAAATAAAATAAAAATAGACAATACACATACCTCTATGGTCCTATTCCTCCCCAGGAGGTAGTACCATGTCAGGGTTTTGTCTGTAGTCCATACCAGTGCATGGATACTATAGAATCACCTGTGGAATTTTCTGCCACACACGAGCCACTGTGGTCATTTAGTAATGGCCACCCTCCCCTCCTCCATGTCAAGCCAAAACATGCACCCATCGCATCAATCGCAGCTCTCGCTGCAACGCTGGCTCCAATAGAATCTAAGGGTGCAATAGAGGCACCCTCTCTAAGAACCAGGCCACCAAAACTGACCCGAATGAAAAATCACCAGAATCAACACGCCGACACCGATTCAACTGGGACAACATCCAGGTGTGCATTAGCACTATCCATGCAAACAGGTCTTTGTCCAAGACCTGCTCCACCACCTTCAACTTCCCACATGTGATCCACTAAGTTCCCAAGGATCCATAGATCCTCACCACCATCGTGGCTATGCACTCAATCAACAAGTCTTCGAGGGCCTCAATCCACACAAGAGAACCTGGCATCGAGTTCAAAAAAAGAGCAATGTCATGTCGTGATGGTCTCTAACCTGTCCTCCCCTGGCAGATGGGAATCCATGGCCAAAACCCTCCCCCAAAATGGGAGTCCTGTGAAAAAATATATGTCCTCTACCACAGAGAACGTCGACTACATCCCCTGCACCACAAAGCACTGCAGGTTAGTGCTCCACATGCAGATCAAAAAATGAAGTAAGAACTCCTGGGACCATATCAAAGGATAGTCAAAAAAAATTAGCAACCCGCAGGCTGCCAAGTGTCTACGTACTATAGGCTGCTCCCTCACAACCTCTCGCAATCGGTCCCAGTCCCGCTCTCAGTAGTGGACCGACATTGTACTCATGACTATATTGATCGCCTGCATTCACCCATAAACACCTGATCAGCCACATCATCCATCAAAAATCATAAACATCAAAAATCATACTACCCTTATCAAACAACTATGCACTAATGCGCAGTTGTCACACCCACAGTCATGCATGGGTACGCAGTTGTCCATAAAACAGGCACGCATCCAATGCATGCTTGTTTGGTCACCCCACATGCTCATATGCGTAGATGTTACCTACACAGTCACACAATATGCGTGGGGTTTCCCATCAGAGCCATGCATTCATGAATGCATGCCTATTTGGGGAAAACATGCACATAATGTGTGGGAAACTGAGTTCTACCCACACACACATGCGCAGGTATTCCCCCTTTTCCCACGCACTAGTGGGCACCTACCCTTAAAAACCATTGTACGACCCTCCGTACAACCCCTACCTAACATCCATCAAGTTCAAAAATTATAGGATGATAAGGTTACTAACCTATCTCTCGCAACTCTCGGATTAGTAGCCCCATGCTCTCGTAATCTCCAAATCACCTCCCAACTCTCTCGCCAGATCGGCAATAGTTTCAGGTACAAATGAGGTGGCATTGTGGGCCCACCATCCATATATAGGCCCTTTTTCCCAACTTCCACATTCTGTTACAGGAGCCCAGAGCCTTTGTTTTCCGATCCATTCTAAGCCAAAAGATATTGATCCATCCATCTACACATTCACATTCCCCGGGTTATCATCTGCCCATTTCCTCGGAGAAGCATTTTTCTCATGCCATGTTCAGGTACGCATGCTCACTTTCAAGTTTTATCAAATAGTTTTTATATGATCTTTATTATCAGATATTGTTCATGTCGAGTATTTGGTTTTTTATGTGCAGGTACCTGTTCAACAAGCTTACAACCCCTTCAGGTATATGTTCGACACATGCATGTAATTACTCCCTCTATAAACAGTTGAATATCCCAGTCGTACCCTATGACATTTTCCTTTAGGGTCCCTACATTCGGATCTGCAGTATATTTACCTCTTCCACATTTTGGTACTGTCAACCGATAACACTCTCCCTCACATGATTTGTCCCATTCATAGTTCCCCTTGGCAACTTGACACTCATGTTGATTTCACACCCTAGGATTGGGAGTCCCGATAGTATTTTTCATTTCCAAGAATGAACCCCATACTTCTTCTTATCATATTTCTAACCTTCCCAATGGACTCCCGAGTCATATCATCCTACACTTGGTTTTGTTGACTGCACCACCGTAGTTCCAGTAGCCCTCCATCTCATCCACAATCAGTTTTCCCATCTGCATATTGTCCTCCATCCATTTACCCAATACAAAAACCCACCTATGGGGGCCCCACCCTCCACTAGTTCTCTTTCACAAACTTGTGCTCTAACAGGCCAAGCCATCTTTCATCAGGGCACCCATTTCTATATTTGTATTCTCAACCCCAATTATTCTTTATTTCTTTGGTAATTGTATAAATCCCTTGTTTACAACATATACATAGTTTTTTTGTCGTCGTCCTCGATGGCCTTCTTTTACTTGGAAAAGAAACCCATGTCACCCTTGGTTGGGGAATCCACCCCTTTTTCATATCGACACCATTAATGAACCCCGAGTATCCCAAATCCATGTACCCATGATCTCTAAGTTTTCCCACTTTTTTCAGCCTCCAGCACAGTTTAACCCCATGTCTAGTTGTCCCCCTAACACTAGATCTAGTTTTACGATTGCTTCCAATCATCCTTCAACACCCCAACCAATGGTATTCCTGAGTCCCATAGTGTCTTTACTTCATCCATGTTACCCCTCAGTACCTGATATCATCTATTACTAAGTGGATTTCAAGAAGCCCATTTGCTTCTTGACGTCGCGTCTCCCTTCCTGTAGACATCAACACAGTTTCCAGAAGGGAGAAAATATCTTGACTCTTGTTACATTTTCCATGAGGATTCTTGGACGAAACAGAGAGATTCATCATTGTTTTATGATTATGTTGACCCCCATAACATTTGACTTCAACAAAATCTCATGTTAAGGTGGGTCTTACTATGCGACCATTGCAGTTTTTTCATACCAGCTGAAGACCTATGAATGTCATAGCCCATCAATGCCTATGAGTCATCGACACTTCTCACCATCATCCATTACTTGATTCAAATCCAGTTCACCATTCAGAACCACCATATGTCATTATCAATCGCCCTTGAGGGTGCTGCAACTATCTACATTCTCATACATCTTCAGTTACAGTCCCACATTTTGGTTTCATGACACAAGCATGTGATATGCCTGCCTCGTTTGTATACAAATTTTATTTTTTTTATTCCTAGAGAAAGGTTTGGTTCCCACGATTTTCCCTCTCCCTCTAGTGGATCGCTCTAGTAGTTCCTCTCTTCACCCTTCCTTACAATATCACTCTCAGCAAAAAAAACATTGATTTATTTCGACTATAAATATGCTCCTAACCTCACACATCAGGGGGCATCTGTTATCACTGAAAAATCGTTTGTAGCATTACACACAATGGTTGAAGAAAGACATCAATTTCAGCAGCAATTAGTACAAATATAGTACCAAAATCCATCAAAAAGGGAAAAAACTATATACTTGGTTAAAAAATCAAAGTGCGCAAATTCACCAAAGGAAGCGCACGTACTGTGTGCAGAATGCACGAGCTAACACGGTCCTAGGTGAGCACTATGATCATAATGTGCAAGATGCATGACTGTCTTCGAGCAAAGCTGCACACTTCTCATGAACAATGCATTTATGAATCTTTTCGGCTTCTCAACCACTTCCAGTCTGACCCCCAACACGATTTGACACTCAGATCTGAGAGAAATCTAGCTTGGGGGCTGGTCAAGGGATAGGAAGTGCCCTAAAAGGCCCCTTGTTCACACTATGAACCAGTTGTATCGTTCCATGAATGGACACTATAAATATGTGCCATGGGTGCGCTAGAAAAATAAGAACTTCAAGGTATTGTCATACTGCAAGAATTCTTCTTGGAGAATCATGTTTTCTCTTGGAATCATTCAATCACTATAGCAAGGGACATTCCACTCACCTCTTGAGAGGATTGGCACTGTATTTCTTCACCATTGTATGAAGAGAAGAGCTCTCTATTAGGGAACTCAAGAGCCCTCCCAACGAGAAAAAGGGGATTCATAAGTCCCTTCCTTCCTCTACGGTGCTAGCCTATCAATACATTGATCCATTGGTAGTTATATGATTGTCATTTTTTTCTTTTCATGGTTCTAGTTCTTGCAAGCTTCTCTAACATCTATTTATTTTTGTTTTTATTTCTATTTCCTTGTTTCATGTGTATTTGGTTATATAATCAACTCACAAACCTTTGTCTTGTTTAGCTGACTTAACTAGGCAAGTAAGTGTTGTGTTTTTTCTCACCCATGTGGAAAAACCAACACAACAATAATGCCTAATCTATTACTGTTGTGATCCTATTGTATATTATTTGATTACCGAGGGGATTAGTGGTTTAGATATTTAATGATTTTTTATCATTGAGGTTTTCATTTCTCAAGATCTCTTTGTTGATTGTACATTGTTTGTTCATCTTCAATAAGTCTTTTTTTTTAATTCTCCTTCTATCCTTTGACGTACTTCTTGTAAATATTTCTTTGGAACTCTTGTACCCATTGATCATGTTTATTGACTCTTCTGAGCATATATTTGATTGATATTTAACTTCT
>JZKD02S1918464.1:869568-884015 GCA_000966675.3 Picea glauca
ATGGTTTAAGTATAAGTTGAAAAAGGTTTTAAATTGTACTTGATATTGATTCACCCCCCTCTTAGTATCAACAAAATCCATATTGGATTATTTCAAATTTAAAAATGGGAGGGTTGGTGCCTCTCCCTTTCTTCATTGTGTGTTTGTGTGTTGGCGTGCTAGCACATTTGCTGAGGTGGAGCGATGATCCTACATAATACTCCACTATTGGGAAAAACATGAGTCCCTGCTCATGAGCTCCTCTTCTTCAGTATTGAAATCCTCTTGGATCCCAAATTCTCTTCTGGAGTTGTCCTCTTGCTCCTCTCCAGCTATGTTGTTGTTGTTGTTGCTTCTCTTTCCTCTTTTGTTTCTTCCCTACTGCTTCGACAAGATTTCTTTTGTTTAGCTCCCTTTTTCTGACTGCTTCTGCTGACTTCAACATCAACTTCCTAATTTCCTCTATCACCTTGTCTAGCTAATCCAGTGGTTTTCTCTTCTTATGCATTCTTCTCTGTTGCACTTCCTTATCCTCCGTGGATAGATCATCTTGATCCCCCATATCATTTTCTTCTTCTTTTGTAGAATTATCTTGCCACCCTGCTGCAGGCTCTAGTTATATAGTCTCACTACTGCGTTGTTTCTTAGCTTCTTCCTCTGATAGGTTATCTTATGTCAGTTCCTCTCGTGCTGGTGTATCCCCAACTCCCTCCAACCGTTCTTCTGGCTGGTATGCTCCTCCATATTCCTCCAAATTGACCTGTTGGATGTGCCTACCTATCTAGGGATTCTAATTGCTCATGCAGCTCAGCAAAGTCTATGATGTATGCTCCCTCTTCTGTTGCAGGCTCAAATGTTGTAGTCATTTCTTGTTCATCTTCCTGGCTGGAATTTTCGAGAAATTATGTGGAATGCTCTCTTCCTGAATTTTTCATGACCGTCTTCTGGTAGTCATCAGCTGGTTTTGGATTGTCCAACCAATCCTCCAACATCCTCAATTCTATCTCCCATTGAGTGAGCATCTCAACTATGTGCTCCTCTTCTTCTTTTCCTTGGGCAGATTCTGATACTTTCTCCTTCATCATGACAGTCACTGTTGGTTGTCCTTCCCTTGCTGTTGCACTTTCCTCATGTGCATTGGCCTTCATTTGGATGTTTGGAATGAATTCCTTGATCCCTCCAATGATCAAAGTACTCCTCTAATTCTTCTCTTGGATGGTGAAATATTTTAACTTGTCATCATATTCATTTACGTGGTCTACAAATCCACATGAATCTTCACCTATCAACACTCCTTGCTTACATGAACTCACTTATGAGCTCCCGATACTTTTTGACAATCTCATTTCTTCCCCCCTGCCCAACTGGCAATTTGGGAATTTTTTGTTTCCCACCTAGCAGTCTATGAGATCAACTGATCCCATCTCATTTCCCACTTGGAAATATGAAATTTTGGCACTGCTCCTCTGGTAGTATATGATATTTCCACTTGATCTCTTTCCATTTCCCACCTGGCAACTCGAAAGTTCATTTTCATCCACCTGGCAGTTTACGAGATCTTCATCTAATCTCTCCTCCTCCTTGTCGCTGAGATTTCTCTCAATCTTTGGTTCACATATGTGGATCAGTTCCTCCTCTGTTTCATTGAGTTTTTCAGTATGCCTCAGCCAACTTTTCATCAATATTCACTGTCCTCTGGCCAACAATTTATTTACTAGCCACTTCAACCTCTTCTTCATGGGCCATTCATACACCCAATGCGCTCTTGCATCCTACTGCATTTTTACTGTCAGTTGCTCCATCCTTTCTCTTACCTGGTTGAGCTCCAGATCCATCTCTAGATTTTTCTTCTTCTTGCAGCCTTCTCTTCAACCACATCCATGGCCTTCAGTAGCCATTCCCACCTTCTACCTGCCCTCCTGGAAAGCCTGTGGATTACTCTACATCTGTGAGAATCTCCATATTCTCTCACAAATCGCTTGGTTGTTTAAATTTTTGTTGTTGCACATATACAAAAACCTTCTCACGGAGCATTAGTACTCTTTCCTCCTTTCACCTGTTGTTTACAAGTAAACATCTCTTTGTGATCCTGATGTTATCAGGTCATCTCCTTTCACCATCTCTCGTTTGTCTGCTTTCTACGAATAAAATAACAACCTCCTCCTCTTTCTCTTTTGTCTGAAATCTATAGACAAAAATATCATCTTTGATACCACATGATGAAGCCCCCCTCCCCTCCTGGGGTTTTGCGACCTCCCGGTCTCTTGATCGTTCCAATTGATGAGTCGGATCAACTCTTTGGGCTCTTGAATGAAACTAGATCAATTATACACAGGCCCCTTTTCTCCTTTTGGCGCAGGTCCTATGACACCCGCACCCTATATCTACGTGTTCTATAACTCTTCAGTTTGCGGGTGTTAGCTCCTCTTCACTAGTCCCTTCCTTCATATGACCCTAGGTTGTTCCCTTTTACTAATGCGTGATTACGGGCTCAGGCAAGAGTTGTTTCCAACTAACCCGATTTTTACCCTACAATCCTTCCCGTGCTGACACACACCCCATCACTAAAACAATGTTTGAAATTGAGGCCCTCTTAAGGAATATTATCGTCCAAGCATGTCATGGCCCTACAATCCCTTCTGTCCATCGATATTTGTTCATTTAGTGCTTCTTGTGATCAACAACTATTATCAATCTTCGTTCCTCTCTTCTTTCCTCCTTCCACGCATCTCCACAGATCTCTATGATTTGTCGACATGTAGTCCATTCGAATCAACAACTATCGTTAACTCCGCCTTTCCGGACTTCGGGATTTTCAAATCTCAAACTCCACTCTCCTCTATGTGGCAATATCCTGAAGTGGAAGATCAGTTGCCACCTGTCCCCTTGAATCTACGGCCAGGATCTCCTCTGTGAGTCTGGCCTTTGTGAATCTCAAATCTCAAATCCTTTTTCTTCTCCTCAAATCCGCAAAATCCTTCCACGTGTCCACCTGATCTGACAACTATAAATCACTTCAAGACTTTACCTAGAATGCTCAAATCTTCACCACGCCTCCTCTCCTGATCTAATGGCTATCAATCATTTCAAGTGATCTGACAGTTATCATCTGCTTCGGCTCTTCGAACTTCACAAATCTCAAATCTCAACTGAGAAATTCAATACAATTTTCCTGGAGCTCGTGATATAACACCACGTGTCCACCTTTGCATCGATGACTCTCATCGTTTCTAGGACTTCAGTCTTCAGCAATTTCAAATATTGACAAACACAAACCTCCAGAGAAAATCCTTCCAGAGTTCACGATCTGGTGACACCTGTCCAACCTAGATCAATGGTTGTGCTCCCATTGTTAGCGATATTTCTTGTAAGGGGGTTAGAATGAAAAGAATGGGTTAAAAACCCACTTGTCCTAAGTTCGGGATGCAAATGCGTCCATGTTTAATTGGAAATCAACTCTGGATGGCAGCATTTTGTGCACCCAAATCAACGGCGCACATCAGATTCTGGAGCCCCCCCGCCTTTCTACCTTTAAGCGGAGGGGGGGGGCGGTCCAGAATCGGGGGTGCACCTCTTTAACAGTCGAGATCATGACACCCGGATCAATGGTGCATGAGGCGATTCCAGACCCCCCCCTCCTTTCTACCTTTAAGAGGAGGGGCGGGGTCCGGAATCGGGCGTACATCTTTTCGACGGCCAAGATCGATGCGCCCGGATCAACGACGCTCAGACAGTATCATGCTTCTCAGTTGCTTTTATTTTAGCTAGCGTGGCCCCCTTTCCGTCTGTGTGGTATCTTCCCCCCATCTCATCGTCCACTCATCGTCTGCCACATGTCCCACTCCTTTTCATGTCAGCCTCCTGCCAAAAGCAAGCCCATTATATCTCGTCTACTGCTCTCTCCGCCTGCTGTCTTCCGCCATGTGTCTTCCTCTATCATCCCTCTCATGCCTCATCACTCCTTGTCACGCCCTCATGGTGTTGGTGCCACCACTCCCATCATACGCCTCATCCCTCACACTGGCCTCCCCACCTATTCATCAGGTCGTTCAAACTAATTCAGGTGGCCGCGCGAGGGGTCGTCCATGTCCCAAACGTGCCGAGTTGGCCGGGCCATCCTCAATCCCAATGAAGCAGTTATTGAGGTAGTTGGTGGTGGTTAGACATCGTCTCCGCCATAATGGGAAAGTCTGGCGACGAATTAAAGGCACGTCGATTTGCCCACGGAACTGTCAGAGAGTCCGATTGCGTCCGTCGATGTTGCACGATCATTCAAAGATTGCAGCTACAGATTTTCAGAGCCATGCAGACGTAATGTGTTTAATGCAACGTCTCGATTTTGTTGTTTTTTCTGTTTTGAGTATATCTAGGCGTTTTCACCATTTTTGTATCTATCGATGGTAGAGCGAAGCTCCCGACTGTAAAGTTTCAATGACCAATGCATCTGTGTTTGAGATTTCTTGTTTTATGAAAAACATTTTTCCTGCTCCATCTATGTTTTCGTCTTATACCAGAGAGTTCATGATCGATTGATTCGCATGGGTTGTTGCAGTGATGCCATGATAAAAGATTTATTGTTGCATTATTGTATTTTCTGGTTTTTTGCATTTGGATGTAAGAGGCCCTTGCCTTTGGATGCTTTCTCTCACAGTATGTTAGAAACCTGATGCTTATAACAGACCCCTGCACTCTTCTTATACAAGTCTTCCAACTGTTCACCCTTATTACAACTCACTGTTTGAAGTTTATCTAAGACCTCACTCGCCCATGCATGCCTAGCCTAGTTTCAGAGTTGAGATAATATTGTTCTGAGTTTTCTTCCATTTGATCATCTTTTTATAAACAAATCGTGACATTAAACTGATGGATGTCAGGCTCAGCTCCTGCAAGCAATCCAGGAGTGACTTCTGACGCTAACATTTCTGGCGCCGTTGCCGGGGACGAAGTTGAATATTTTCCCCGGGATTGAACGACAACGATCAGCTGATTCTGAAGGTGCATCAGATATCAGAACTATTGATATTTCTACTGTGCACCTGGTGACTCCATTGTGACGACTCCACTGTGGTGAACCCGTTGGGTTAGTTGTGGCTTCCAGCGGCAGACACACGCGGTCCCATCCACAGCTGTCTCTGGCCACGCCTGAAGAAAATCCGGAGGTGATTATCAGAAAAGGGAAGCCCCCTCAAGGAGAAATCTTTGCCACTGAATCAGGTATCTCCCCACCTCCTTCCGTAAAAACTCAATTTTCTTATTCTCATCTTCCTAATCGTCCTTCCTCTGAGGTTTCCCATTTTCTGAATTTTGGGAATGTTCCTGCTAAGTTTTCTCCTCCTGGTCTGGTATCAGAAAGAGAGATTCTTGTCACTCCCCCCTACCTGGAATTTGTGCCTCAGCACAGACCTCAGGCCTCAAAAGGTTTCACCACCCCTCCTTTTATTTCTACTACTACACAGAGAGAAACATCTGCACATTCAGGTCCCTTAGCTCTCTCTCTGTTTTCTCCATTGTCTCCTTCAAAAACCTCTTTTCCGACATCTCCCGTCCACACTCCTTCTCCTCCAAGTTCTCCTTTACCTAATATTCCTATGCCTGGTGCTAATCCCCCTCTGAATAGAATGGACGTCATAGTTGCTGCTAGATATGCTCCCTTAATCCTACCCCATCCTATGAATCCTCTCCCTACTGGAGACTACTTGAAATACATGCCTAAGTTCACTACAGAAGGGGACATAACTGCAGAAGAGCACTTGGTTGCTTTCTACAGTTATGCAGACAACCTAAACATTGAAAACGAAGATTTCTGGATGAGAGTCTTTGTTTAGAGCTTGGATGGCGAGGTGAGGAAATGGTTTAGAGGATTTCCCCCCGGATCTATTGCTGGAATTGAAGCCCTAGATAGTGTTTTCCTGAGGCAGTGGGGAGATAGGAAAGATTTCATGTATTACATGACAGAGTTTGGGTCTCTGAAGAAAATGGAAGGAGAGTCTGTTTCCGACTTCTCCAAAAGATTCAATAAAATGTATAATAAGATTCCTGCAGAGATAAAGCCCTTAGAAGCCTCTACCCAAATTTCCTATGATGGTGCATTCGACCCTTATTTTTGTCTTCTGTTGAGAGAAAGAAGAGCCACCTCCTTAGACCAAATGCAGGATGCGGCTGTAGAAGTGGAATCCAACATATTAGCAGCTGATAGACTGAGGAACAAGGCCAACGTAGACAGAAGAAAGGGAAATTTTGAAGCCTCAACTTTCGGCCCATCGTTGTCCCACACTCAAGTGCATGAATTGACTAAGATGATGAAGTTTCTGTTTGAAGAGATGGAGAGACTGAAGGTTGAAAGGAAGCAAATGAACAAGGGCCCTCAGAGCGCCGAAAATAAAGGGGGTTTCAGAAAGCCAAATAATATTTCTCCCCCAACTATGCACAGAGAGAGAGGAAGAGACAGAGAAGACCAAAGAATTCAGGCCCCTTTTCAGAACAATTTTGTGGCTGAAGATGAAGAAGGGGAAACAGAGAAATTTGAACGTGAAATCCATTGCTTTGGAGATACTCCTCCTTTTCCTCATCTCACTCAATCATCATACGAGGAGTCTCTCATGGACGGTCAACTAAATGAATTGAGCAAGGGGGATAAGGCTGGCGGTGGTCAAGGCAGGAACAACCTAAGGTCCGACAAAACGGCAGCAACACCTGATATTCCTGAGCAGTTCACTAGAACAGAGAAACCTACTAATAAGGTAGCAGACGGACACAGAGGTAAGAAGGCTCAACCCCTCTCTCCCATTGTCCACCATCATGTCCCTGAAATAAGATAAATTCCAAAACTTGCATCTTCTTTTAATTTTGAGCATGAAATTCAAAAGATCAGAATCCCTGTGCCCCTAACTGAGCTAATCAAACATGAAGAATTAAAAAAGCGCTTCTCTGAGCTTTTACAATCTGAAGTCTCATGCCTTCCCACAGACTCCATAAACCTCCAAGATGAAAAGCCTGCAGTTATTCTAGGTCCTATGGTAGAAGACAGATATGACTCATCTCCCCCTTTCTACACATCCCTAAACATACATGATAAAGTGTTACACAACTGTCTGATGGATTCAGGATCTTCTCACAACCTCATGCCCAAAACTGTCATGGAAGAGTTGGGGCTAGAAGTCACCTGAGCCTATCATGACCTCTATTCTTTCGACTCCAGGAGAGTTTAGTTTCTTGGAGTTATTAAAGACCTAGTAGTCTCCTTGTTTCAGCTGCCCATTAAGAGTATGGTCATGGATATTGTGGTAGTTGATGTTCCCCCCAAGTTCAGCATGTTGTTGTCAAGATATTGGATTAAGAGACTTGGAGGGACGTTACAGATGGATCTCACATATGCCACCATTCCAGTCTTTGGAGGGGAACATAGGAGATTGTACAGAGAAGCCCAGCTAGCCTACATAGTCAGTGATGAAGCGAACCCTACTAATCACCCCATCTTTGCACTTGACACTGGCTTAGGGTCCAGTTTGTTACAGGTCACTGAGAATCCTGAGGCCCCTTTGCAGATCAGAAAATAGCCCATTCTTAATCAGGAGATTCCTCCTCCAACCACCTCTATTTGGAAGATGTTCTTTGATGGAGCTTCCTCCAGTATAGGAGAAGGTGTCGGAGTGGTATTCATATCACCCTGTCAATAGACCATATCTCTGTCATACAAGCTGGAATTCGAAATCACCAATAATGTGGCAGAGTATGAAGCTATTTTTCTGGGTATGAGGGCTGCAAAGAAAAGGGGAATTAAAGAGATAGAAATATTTGGAGATGCTGAGTTGATTATCCAGCAGGTCAGAAATGCCTATCGTGCTAAAACTCCCAGGCTCAAGAATTACAGAAATGAGGTGTGGGACCTGGTTGATAATTTCTTCTTGGATTTTAACATTTCTTTCATCCCAAGGGAAGAAAATACTTCAGCCGATTCTCTAGCTGCCTCAGCTAGTTGGCACGAAGTTCCTCTGCTGCCTATGATCAAATCTGATGTCGAAATAAGATATAGACCCTCTGTACCGGACAATGTCAAACATTGGAAGGTATTTGAAGATGATCAGGAGATCGAAAATTTTCTTCAATCCGTTGATGACTTTTCTGCATTGCACATAGATGAGGATCATGACATGGAGGGGGACCCCCACCCTGGGGTGTTTTTAAATAAAATTTCTAATCATCAGATTATACAACTACCGAGCAATTACATTCTGAAAGGACTAATCCCATTAGAAAGGTTGTTCGATGGGAATGACATGGCAGTAAAGGGTAGAGTTTCAGGTGATGATGCTGACATAACTGAGTGCAACATAGGCACACCAGAGGAGCCTAAGTTTGTCAAGTTGTCAAGGAGTTTGACCGAGGAGAAGAGGGCCGAATATACTAAGTTGTTGAGGGAGTTTGTTGATGTGTTCGCATGGACCTACGAAGACCTCAAGACATACGACACATCAGTCATTGAGCACAAGATCCCACTGAAAGAAGAGGCTAGGCCATTCAAGCAGAAGCTAAGACAGATAAACCCCATGTTGTTACCTGTCATGGAGAAAGAGGTGAAGAAGCTGCTGGATGCCCAAATCATTGTCCCCTTGAGATATTCTGATTGGGTAGCCAATTTGGTTCTAGTAAGAAAGAAGAGTGGGGAAATTAGACTCTGTGTTGATTTCAGGAACCTGAACAGGAGCTCAAGGAAAGATAATTATCCCCTGCCCAACATGGAACACATATTGTAGAAGGTCACGGGTGCATCTAGAATATCCATGATTGATGGCTTCTCTGGTTACAATCAGATATCAGTCATGCCTGAGGACAGAGAAAAAACAGGCTTCACCACTCCTTGGGGCACATTCATGTATGCCAAAATGCCTTTCGGACTGATGAATGCAGGAGCAACATTCCAGGGAGCCATGGACATAGCCTTCATCGGGGAAAAGGACCAGTTTGTGGTGATCTATTTGGATGACATCACAGTCTTCTCCAGGACAGATAAGGAGCACTGCTGCCACTTAAAGAAGGTTTTCCTGAAGTGTCGGAAGTTTGGCTTATCCTTAAACCCCAAGAAATCTTTGTTTGCTATGAAGGAGGGGAAGCTATTAGGCCATATAGTGTCAGCAGAGGGAGTAAGGATTGACCCTAGCAAGGTATAAGCACTTCAGACCCTATCACTTCCCAGGTCTAAAAGGGAAGTTCAAGCCTTTTTGGGGAAGATAAATTTTCTGAGGAGATTTGTCTCAAATTTTGTTGAGTTGGTGAAACACATCATAGCCATGCTTAGGAAGGGGAATGAATTAAAATGGACTGCTGAACCCAGGGAATCTTTTGTCCAAATAAAGAGGGCGTTGACTGAGACACCTGTGCTAATCAGTCCTGATTATTCTAAAGATTTCTTGATTTTTTCGTTTGCTTCTTGTGATACAGTAGCAGCAGTTTTATTGCAGAAAAATGATCAGGGGCGAGAGAAACCTATCACCTTCTTTAGCAAGGCATTGAGAGATGTAGAACTCCAGTACAAGATCATGGAGAGGTAGACTTATGCCTTGGTGAAATCCCTCAAGGCTTTCAGATTCTATGTCTTGCATTCAAAAATCACTGCATATGTCCCTTCAGCTTTCGTGAAGGACATTCTTATACAGCCTGACATAGACGGAAGGAGAGGTAAGTGGATTGTCAAGATCCTAGAGTTCGATCTGGAGATCAAGCCCACCAAGTTGATAAAGGGACATGGTTTAGCCAAGTTGCTGGATGAATCCAATTGCAAAGCCTTGGGAATTAATTTCATCAATGAGCAAGCTGAGTCATCCAACGTGCATTTCCAGAGTGCCTTATCACTAGCAGCATGCGCCTGGTACAAGGATATCTTGTATTTTCTACAAGAATTAAAGCCTCCTGATGGAATGGGAAAAAGTAAGGCTAGAGATTTGAATCTCAAGGCGATCAAATATTGCCTCATTGACCAAACCTTGTACTGGAAGGACCCTTTAGGGGTATTTTTAAGATGCCTGGACCCACAAGAAGCCCAGCAGGTTATATTTGATTTTCACAGTGGCCTTTGTGGGGGCCATCATTTATGGAATACTACAGCACATAAGATCCTCCGAGCTGGGTATTACTGGCCCACTTTATTCCCTGATGTCTGCAGAGAAATCAAAGCTTGCATCAAATGCTAGAAGTTCTCAGGAAAGCAGCAGCTCAAATCTCTGCCATTAAATCTTGTAGTAGTTTCAGCACCCTTTCAGCAGTGGGGACTAGAATTTATTGGAGAAATTCATCCTCCCTTAAGTGGCCAGCACAGGTGGATCCTGACTGCAACAGACTATTTCACCAAATGGATAGAGGTTTTCCCCACCAGGAGCACTTCCCACAAAGTAATTATCAGCTTCCTGGAAGACATCATAGCCAGATTTGGTTGCCCTAGCAGGATTATCACTGACAATGCTGCCCCCTTTAAGTCTGAGCCTCTGATCAAATTCTGTGAACAGTTTGAGATTTCACTGATTCACTCCACTCCCTATTATCCTCAGGGAAACGGACTGGCAGAGTCCTCCAATAAAATCTTGATCAAGCTCATTAAGAAATTACTGGAAGACAATAAAAGGGCCTGGGATTCAAAGCTCAAATTTGCTCTATGGACTGACCGAGTGACAACGAAGAAGTCCCTAGGCATATCACCCTTCCAACTTGTTTATGGAACAGAGCTCGTTTTCCCTACTCAGCTCACAATATCTGTGGTGAAATTCCTCCAGGACCTTGAAGGAGAGCCTGACCATATGGTCAGAAGGATTCATCAGATGGTGGAAGTATAGCAGACCAGAGAACAGGTCATGGACATGGCCTATAATCATCAGCAGAAGATCAAGCAAGCTTTCGACAGGAAGAGAAAAAAGAAAGAATTCGAGCTGGGCGATCTGGTGCTCAAATGGGACACACCTAGGCAAGACAGGGGCAAGAACAGTAAGTTTGATGCCCTCTGGTTTGGGCCTTTCAAGATCCTTGAAGTATTTTCAAACAACACTTACAGGTTGCAGGATCTGGAAGGCAAAGAAGTTTTTAGTGGCCCAGTAAATGGGCATTTCTTGAAAAGATGTTTTTTGTGAGCCGCAGTCGGCTCTTTTGTTTTGTAAATATTTTTTTTGTTTTCAGCATAATAAATGACTCCATAGCCCAACAGCAAGGCACTGAATCTGCAAAAAGTGTTCTTAGAGCATCACAGGGACGACTCTATCCCCCATGGAGTCAAATGTTAGCGATATTCCTTGTAAGGGGGTTAGACTGAAAAGAATGGGTTAAAAACCCACTTGTCCTAAGTTCGGGACACAAATGCGTCCGTGTTTAATTGGAAATCAACTCTGGATGGCAGGATTTCGCGCGCCCAGATCAACGGCGCACATCAGATTCTGGAGCCCCCCCGCCTTTCTACCATTAACCGAAGGGGGGGGGGGCGGTTCGGAATCGGGGGTGCACCACTTTAATGATCGAGATCATGATGCCCATATCAACGGCGCGTGAGGAGATTCCAGACCCCCCCCGCCTTTCTACCTTTAAGCGGAGGGGGGGGTCCGGAATCGGGCATACATCTTTTCGACGGCCAAGATCGGCACACCTGGATCAACGGCACTCAAATGGTCTCATCCTTCTCAGCTGCTTTGCTTTTATCCAGCATGGGCCCCTTTCCGTCTGTGTGGTATCTTCCCCCATCTCACCGTCCGCCACGTGTCCCGCTCCTTTTCACGTCAGCCTCCTACCAAAGGCAAGCCCATTATATCTCGTCTCTTGCTCTCTCCGACTGTTTTCTTCTGCCATGTGTCTTCCTCTGTCGTCCCTCTCACACCTCGCCACTCCTTGTCATGCCCTCATGGTGTTGGTGCCACCACTCCCATCATACGCCCCATCCCTCGCACTGGCCTCCCCGCCTATTCATTAGGTCGTTCGAGCTAATCTAAGTGGCCGCGTGAGGGGTCGTCCACGTCCCAAAGGTGCCGAGTTGGCCGGGCCATCCTCAATCCCAATGAAGTAGTTATTGAGGTAGTTGGTGGTGGTTAGACATCGTCTCTTCCATAATGGGAAAGTTCGGCGACGAATTAAAGGCACGTCGATTCGCCCACGGAACTGTCAGAGAGTCTGATTGTTGTTATCCTCAATTTTGGTCATTGTGATGAAGTCATGATGATGTCATGATAATGGAAATCAAACTCTTTACTAAGAACATTTCCATGAGAAAAGTTACAGTTGTCTTCTTCCAGAATTCACACTTTGAAACATGTTCGCAGGCTACTTATATGTTCACCTGCGGGAAGGCTAGTTTCTCGCAGTCTACCTTAAGCTGGGGTGCGAAATTCTCACACTGTACTCATGTATAGGGTGTGAACATGTTCTTAATGAAGGAAAAGGATAAAGTTCTCGAACTTTCTAGAAGGGAATCTTCTAGAAGAGTGAGTTGGCATTCGAATGGTTAGCAAATACTGGTTTTCCAGATATATTGGGATCATTTCCTATCCAAGTAACTAATCTATCTTCTACTATATATTGAAGATATTACTCTCGGAAATGGTTAATAAGAATAAGTTTAGCAAGCTAGCAAGAGATTGATTAGAGAATTAGTGCAAGAGTGTATGGAGGATTGATGCTACAGCAGCAAGGAGACAATATCAAGGTCATCACAAGTGGTTGAATTTCTTCATGCATGAGCAAGTGCGTGTGTCAGAGCTAGGAGCCATCGAAAGGAGACCTACGACATCAAGGCTCAGGTTGTAAGTTTCTCTTTCAATTAATATAACACATTAATATGTCCCTTTCCCATAAAGATGATGTCATTTTTATTATATAATTCCTTGATCATATATATAGACTAGCCTTTGAATATATTAATCTCCCTTTGCTTTGATTGGTTTGTTCTGTTCTGATCCGGACGGCACAAGAGCATTGGAGCAAAAGCTTGGAACAACAGAGACTAAAGGAAAGCGTTTATAAGGTAAGCCTATGACCTTTTATCTCTTAGTTCATTCAATAGGTTAGATCTAGGGAAAGAGTAGTATTATGTTCTGTTTTGTTCCAGATCCAGGTGGATCTGGGGAGATCAGTTAGTGTCAGCACCTACGGATTTATCCTATAACAAAATTGGCGACTCAACTGGGGAACTATCCCTTTTTTCTTTATGGTGTTTTGAACTTTCTGTGGCCATTTTCTCTGTTTGCATTTTTCCTTTGATTTGTCTATCTCTGAGTCCTCAGGATACCCTGAGGGACCTTCTGGGTCTATAAGCCAATTTGATTTTTTCTTGCTTTTTCAAATTTTTCATTAGTTTCAGGGATTCTCGCACTGTGTCCATTAGCAGCCTGCAAGAACCTTGACTGTTCGCACTCTGCATATGCATTTCAGTGCGGATAGTTCGCATACTGCATCAAAGTGGCTTGCGAGAACCCTAGTTTCTCGCACTGTGTTCCACACTGGCCTGCGAACAGTTTTTTGAAATTTTTGAATTCAAGTTTTGACTCTGTCAATAGCTCATATATCTTGATTTGGACCTCTTTGGCTTGTTGAATTAGTGACTTACATATCTTTTGCTATAATTTGCTTGCTGGAACTGATCTAGGTTTTCTAGGTGTTTTCTTGCCTTTGAAGCTTGACTTTCATTTCTTAGCTCTTGTTGGCATTTTCATTCTCTCTTACTTCTGGGATTGAGTGTATCTGACTGGATGAGAACCAGGGATTGGTTGAGAGTTGAGTGTTTGGTGTTTCTCTTGTACTTGTTGGTTCGAAAGGACAAATTTTTCATTTACATTGAGAAGCTCCTTGGTTTGTTTTTGTTTTTGCTTTCATTGAAAGTATTGGATTGGGTTGATTGTTTGAGTCTTTGTAATTTGGTTTTCTTCTCTCTTTTCAGATTTCTTCTTGGAAAGTGAACTGCATGTTTTCTTTCAAGATTTTGTTTTTGTTATTAAAGAAACATTGAAAATCAACTTTTTAGAGTTCATTGAAAATACTTGGAAAAGATATTTCAACATTGCTCATTGAGACATGATTGTTTGCATTGGCATCTGAAAGGAAATTGAACATTGCATTTCCATTGAAGTATTGAGATTGATTCGGAAATTGTTCTCTCTCTCCCATAACTAGGATTCATCGAATGAAATGACTTATATTCATATCCTTGCATTATTTGGGTCAGAGTCACACATCATGAGTTTCATTTCCGTTACTTTTGAGTAAACAACAGCCTGTAAAAACATTGCGTAATATTAAAATTGATCTAGTAACTCTTTTCTAGGGCTCTCTTACACCAACATTTAGCTAGGCTAGTGCTTTGGAGTAGGAAAAGAGACACACTCTCCATAAGCTCAAAAACACACAATAGTATCTTGAGTTAGGGAGTGTAAAATTCCATTGGCAGCATATTGTCCTGGGAAGCCCTTCTAACAAAAGGGTCAAGCATTAGGTCGCATTGGTGTTGG
>JZKD02S1918464.1:923293-934069 GCA_000966675.3 Picea glauca
TTTTGACATATACTCTTGTAATGAATATATCATACTATAGTGAATGTCTTAAGTTTGTCTCAAAGCAAGCCAAGGTATGGAACTATTTGAAAAGGTTGATTCTGTAGCTTATTATAATTATCAAGATTCTAACGGGGGGGCCTTTAAATTTTGTAAAAAAATTAGGGGGAGTTGTTAGGGCCGAACATGATACTACACATCAAGAGAGGACTTAGAGTAAACTGAACTAACTAATTGATGAGATCAATAGTCTGAAGACCAAATTCTTCCTTTAATTTGCTTAATGGAATTATTTTGTTATGCCCAAGAAGGTGATGGAAAGAAAGGGGGGAAATGACATTTAGGTTTTTTTATTTCATATTGGCATCCACTAGTTTATGTTTGACTATGTTTTTATGTGAACCTAGCAATGCCATAACTTATTTGGAAATCGGTTGTAGTAAAATTTTGTTTTTGGAATGTTTGAATATATGATTTTAACAATTTTGAGAATAAGGTAGTCATGCCATTTACATATTGATCTTGTTTCACAATTTTAGCTTCAAAGTGTTAGTGCTAAGGAGTAACACATTAAGTATGCAGAAAAGTATAGAAAACATAATATTCATCAATATGTTATTGCTCTTTATTTGAATTGATAACTTCAAGAATGGTTGTGGAAACAAAACCATTGGTATTCTCTTTAATATCTTAAAGTACGTACAAAGCTCTCGGTATATTTACATGGCCTGAAAAACACAAGTAAAACTAAATTGTAGTGCATTTTATTGTAGATGTAATATGATTTATATGCATAACATTTTCCTTAGACAAAGATAGGGGATTTTATATTTGTATAATCATTTTGTTCTTCATAATATTTGTAACTTTAGTTTTACACTTAGGTGTGCACAAAAATAGACATTCTTAGAGAAGGCGGGGGGAATAATATTAATAAACGAGTTGCGACACTAAAGAGAAGGGAATAAAACTCAAACTACATGAAACTAATGACAATGGACTCAAATTACTATATGATCTAGTGACACAATCACTACTCTCTTACAACACTCTAGAATGTAGAATAACTTTGGCCATTACTAGGGTTGTTGCGAGATGTACTTGCATCACCCAAAAAATATGTGAAATTTGTCTGGGATTTTGGAATGCCAACAACACCCAAAAAAGTGTCTCTAATGGATTGAAGTATGCCCACAATGTCCATCATAGTAGGTCATTCTTTAGGAGCATCTTTTGTGCAAAGAAAACCCATAGTTATGGATCGACTGAGGCAATTGAGATCCTTATCTACTTGAGTGCTTGTACTAGTCATTCTCAATAAGGCTTGTGAGGTTAGAAAAGAAATATGGAATTTGTCCTGTCAGATGGTTACATTGCAGAGATATAAGGCTTACTTGGCTTAGCATACCCAATTCAAAAGGAATACTCCCCTTAAAGTTGTTTTTAGAAAAATCTATCACGTCCAAATAGGATATGTTTCCCAAGCAGGCTGGTATTGTTCTCGTCGAATTTTTAAGTCCAAAAGGAAATGAATTCTAAGTTGGGGAGAAGACATAGTTCTAAGGGAATACTTCCTGACATATTGTTATATATCAAAATCAAGATGGAAGTTTGGTGAAGTTAGAAAAGGAAGATGTAATTTGTCCTGTCAGATGGCTAGCAACCAGATATATATAGCTCACTTGATGGCTTAGCATACCCAATTCAGAAGGAATACTCCCGTGAAATTTGTTGTTAGACAAATCTATCATGCCCAAATAGGATACATTTCCCAAGCAAGCCGATATTGTTCCCGTCAAATTGTTAAGTCCTAAGGCAATGAATTCTAAGTTGGGGAGAATACATAGTTATAAGGGAATACTTCCTGACAGATTGTTATAGGTCAAAGACAATTTCCATAAACTAGGGTACCTACCTAGAGTGGGAAATATGGAAGGAGTGAGAAAGAGAATGAAAAAAGAAACGAGGAAAACTAATCTCTTAAGAGAAGGAACATGCCAGATCTCCATCTTCTCGTCCTCTGAAAAGAATGGGTTGTGTTGAAATTACATAAACAATGCACTAGGGAACCTATAGGACAGTACACTTGGATTGGGAGATCGAGTGTCGATGGACCGAGATACCATTTCCCACTTGATTTCAACATACGTCGATAACATGTAAACAGTAATATTTTTAAAAATTAATATAAATTTAAAACTTAAATTTTCTGGAATTTTGTTGGCTTTCAACTTTGAGGATTTATTGTATTTAACACTTCTTATGATCCATGTGGATATCGTTGGCCACCCACCTTTTCCAACTGGCTCAAAACATTTTTCTGGCAATTTTGGCAATTTACTATTTTTAGCAGTTTTAACTTCCAGGGCCATTTTGAGGGCCTAAATGAAGGTTTTTCGGGATCAAGCTTCTCAATGATAGTCAAAGGAATGATTGATCCCCCAAAATTAATATCCTCGACGATACCTTTCCAACAGGCTATCATACGCCTAAAACGGAGATCGTATGCAAAAGTTACGACCCCGGGAAGTTAATGTACTAACTTACCGAAACGGGGCCCACATGACTTTTGGCGCTTCATCTCCTAGGGTTAGGTTTTTGGATGTATAGGGTTTTTGGAATTCCTGTTTATTGTAAAAATACCTTCAGAGCCTCATTGTAATCATCTTCTTGTGAATGAGCACAGTCGTCACATCTCTTCTTAGAGATAAGTCGCCACCATTCCAGCAAGCTTGTTTTCGCTTGGCAGGAGAAAAGAAAGATGATGAGATAGGAGATCCTTTCAAACTGTTGATTGAGGAATACCTCATGCAACTGAGGGATGAGATGATGGATAGTTTCACGCAAATCCTTCGGTGGCTACCAACATGTGACGCATCTTCTTCGAGTGGAGGAGCCGCCCCCTTCAAGGTACAAATAAACTTCGATATTCCTATATTTAAAGGTCAGATAGACGCAAATTTTGTAGACAAGTGGTTGAATCTACTAGAAGGGTATTTTTTTGTCCATAACTTTTCGAATAGAGAAAATGTTACTTTTTCGCTCCTCAAAGACGGTCCCCATGTCAAATATTGGTGGGAAACTTTCTGTGAGAAAAAGGAAACAGAGGAACCCTCATTATTTACAGTCACAACGACCTGGGAATCCTTCAGGGATGTTATTAAGGAAAAATACTACCCTGTCGAAAGTTATGATGACATGTATACCAAATGGACTACACTACGGAAAGAGAGAGACCAAGCAGTGTCAAATTTCACAAATATCTTTCATACCTTGCGCACCAAGCTGGGTATCAAAGATTTGGAGCGACATATGGTGCTCAAGTATCATGGTTCTCTACATAGATACATCCAGACTGAAATGGAATTTATGGACATCTCATCCTTGGGCTTGTCCTACCGATATGCCGTCAAAATCGAGCAGAAGCTCAAACAAAATACACGACAATTTGGGCATGGGAACCCCTCACAACAAAATCCAGTAAAGGGAGGCACCAACCCATAGAACAAAGGATAGAGAAAAGATAAGAAGGACACCAGAAAGAGAAAGAAAGATACCAGGAAGTGGTGCAGCTTCCATAAGAGCCCTTGGCATAACACTGTTGATTGTCACTCAAAGCATTCATTGGTGGCCGAAGTGAAAGCCTATGAATCAGATGCGGATTATGACTATGAGCTAGAACCAGAAAGGGGAAGACAGATCATTGATGCAGAACCCAGTGCCATTGTTGTTACCACCAAGCTCCAGCCTGGTGAACCATATGAGCCAGAAGAAGGAGAGCGCCTCTTCCATTCACAGATGTGGGTAAAAGGCACCCCACTGCACTTCATCGTTGATAGCGGTAGCCAGAAGAACATCATATTAGCAGAGGTCGTCAAGCACCTAGCCCTTCCGACAACGTCGCACCCACAACCCTACACCATTGGATGGCTCCACCAAGGAAGCAATCTCCACGTCAGCCAACGGTGTCGACTGTTGTATGGCATCAAGCCCTTCAAAGACAAGGTATTGTGTGATGTTTCTCCTCTCAAAGTTTGTGATGTTATTTTGGGCCAACCTTATTTATGGAAACGTCATGTTGTATATGAGTCTAGGCCTCATAGTGTTATTATTACTTTGAATAGGAAATTGTACAGGATACCCGAGGTAGTCCCACCTAGTGTTATTTCCTTGATCTCTGCTAAGAAATGCAGGAAGGTCATCTCTCAGACGGGGAAGTTTGTCTTCTTCATGATTCACTCTCAGAATAAGTGAAATATCACAACCACATCTAGGGTCTCTGTGGCCAACCTCTCCACACAGTAGAAGCAAGTAGATAAGGTCATGGAAGAATACTCAAATATCTTCTCCTCACCTACTAGGGTACCTTTGCACTGCCAGGTCAAACACCCCATCAATCTGACCCCCAACGCACTGTTGCCCAATGGGCCAGTCTATCACCGCTCTTTATTAGAGAATGAGGAGATCAAGCGACAAATACAAGAGCTGCTCCACAAGGGGCACATCTATCCCAGGTATTCACCTTGCAGAAGCCCAATCATGCTGGTACAGAAGAAATATGGAACCTGGTGACTCTGCATTGATTACCAGGCTCTGAATAAAATCACAGTCAGAAACCGATACCCGATTCCCTGAATCGATGACCTCCTTGATCAACTCAAGGGGGACAAATACTTCAATAAGATTGATCTGAAGTCTAGCTACCACCAGGTCCTGATAGAATAGACAGATGTATGGAAGACCACCTTCAAGTCAAAGGAAGGCATTTTTGAATGGTTGTTCATGCCCTTTGGTTTGACAAATGCGTCAGCCACTTTCATGAGGTTGATGGACGATATCCTGTGACCATTCACCAATAATTTTGTAGTGGTGTATCTGGATGACATTCTCATTTACAGCAAGACTTGGGCCAAACACTTGCAGCATATTCAACAGGTTTTACACACTCTGCGACAGCACAATATATACACCAACTTGGAAAAATGCTCCTTCGGCATGGACAAGGTCCATTACTTGGGCTACATCATTGATCAGCATGGTGTAAATGTGGATCCAGCCAAGATCCAAGTCATCCGTGACTAGCCAACCCTAACCACACTCATCGAGCTCCAGAGCTTCTTGGGCCTAGCCAATTTCTACCACAGGTTCGTGTTGGGATTCTCCCATATTGAATGGGCACTCAGCCAAATAACCAGGGGTGGTGGTAAGGAAAAATGTGCATGGGGGCGGTCCCAAATATAAGCGTTTGATGATTTGAAGCAGCACTTGTGCTTATCCCTAGTACTTTCACTCCCAAACCTGCAATAGCCCTTTGAGATCGAGACAGATGCTTTCGACTATGTTGTGGGTGTTGTTCTCACTCAGCACAACCACCCCATGGCCTATCATAGTGAGACACTATCAGATGTTGTCCATAAGTACCCTACTTATGATAAATAAATGTACTCCATTGTGCAAGCCTGCCGCCAGTGGAGACACTACATTCTTGGGAATGAGACAATCATCCACACTGATCATAAGCCACTACAGTTCATGCAGACATAAGGAAAATTGTAGAATGACCGCCATCAAAGGTGGTCCACATACTTGCAGCAATTCCACCTCAACATCAAGTATAAAATAGGAAGCACCAATCGTGCCGTTGATTGCCTCAGTATACCGCCAGTCAAGACACTCACCAAGGTGCTAGACTCTTGCAGCCATGAGACCTCTCGATGGACCTAACTCTATGAGATAGACCCAGACTTCGCCACCACCTACCAAATGTTGGGGGCAAACACAGTTGTCGATAATTTCCATCTTCAGGATGGGTTTTTATGTCGTCTGGGCAATATCTTTGTTCCATAAAGAGAGCAAGTGAAGTTGATCTGGGAATCCCACTATAGTCGGGTGACAAGACACTTCGGCATTGAAAAGACAGTGGCAATGCTACAGAAACATTTCTATTGGCGGAAACTTTGATAGAAGGTCAGCAAGTATATCAGGTCCTACACTGCCTGTGCAATTGCCAAACCGAGCACTAAGAAACAGGGCCTATACACCCCTCTTCCTACTCCTGATAGGCCATGGGAATCCATCTCAATGGACTACATGTCGAGCCTCCCCACCAAGTGGGGAAACGACTATGTTTTTGTGGTTGTTGATCGCTTTTCTAAGATGGTGATTTTGGTTGCCTGCAAGAAGAACATCACAGCAGAGGCCACTACCAAGCTCTTCTTTTAAAGAGTTTGGGTACATCTTGGAATCCCACAAACCATTGTCTCATATTGGGACAGTCGATTTCTCATTACATTCTGGTTGAGCCTCTGGTCACTGTTGGACACCAAGCTCACCAAATCCACAGCCTTCCACCCTCAGAAAGATGGCCAAACCGAGGTCATAAATCGAATGATTGTGCATATCCTTCGCATGTATAATTCACAGCACCCTCACACATGGGATGAGAGCCTTCCCTATGTCCATCATAGCTACAACTGATCCTTTCATAGCTCAAGCAGCCACAACCCCTTTCAAGTGGGGTTGGGATTCCAACCATTGGGTCCCATAGATGTTGCATTTCCCCTTGTGGTCACCTCGACCAACTCATCTCCTGCTCCAACTGAAGCCGAAAAAGCCACCCGGTTCATTGAGTGGATCCAGCACATCCACCAACAGATTTAGGATATCCTACAGAAGTCTAATGACAAGTACAAACAGCGCCATGATCAACATCAGGTGCCACATAAGTTTCAGGTGGGTGAAAAAGTTTGGTTGCACTTGCAGAAAGAACGCCTTACAGGACCCCATCAAAAGATTCACCCACTCCGTTATGGGCTGTACACAGTCACTAAGGTCGTGGGGGATAATTATTTTCAACTCAACATTCCTCCTTTCCTTGGCCTGCACCCATTGTTCAATGTGGATCTCCTTCGCCCTTATTTCCCACCATTATTGGACACCTCAGAAGTAGCAGAACAACTGACACCAACAGAGATTAACCTTGACTGCATACAACAGGAATCCAATGATCATATTGTGGACACACAAATCAAGAGCACTCGACAGCAAAGGATCTAGCTTTATCAAGTCGTCAAAGCAGGGTAGCTCCTGCACCAAGGCAATTGACTCACCCGGGGCCAAATTCAACAGAAATTTCCTCATGGGGGACCTCAACGCAATGGATACCATTGCTTCCTAAGGAGGGAGGATTGATCCAGGTGGATATCGGTGGCCACCCAACTTTTCGAACTGGCTCAAAACAGTTTTCTGGCAATTTTGGCAATTTACTATTTTTAGTAGTTTTAACTTCCAAGGCCATTTTTACGGCCTAAATGAAGTTTTTTCAGGATAGAGATTCTCAATGATATCCAAAGGCATGATTGAGCCCCCAAAATGAATCTCCTCTACGATACCTTTCCAATGGGCTATCATACGCCTAAAACGGAGATCGTATGCAAAAGTTACGACCCCGTGAAGTTAATGTACTAACTTACCCAAACGAGGCCCACATGACTTTTGGCACTTCATCTCCTAGGGTTAGATTTTTGGATGTCTAGGGTTTTTGGAATTCCTGTTTATTGTAAAAATACCTTCAGAGCCTCATTGTAATCATCTTCTTGCAAATTAGCATAGTCATCACATATCTTCTCAGAGATAAGCTGCCACCATTCCAGCAAGCTTATTTCCACTGCATTTTACAGTTTCAACTTATTTCATTATTGAATAGAAAACCAGTTTTACTGTATCTCTGTTACTTTGTGTTAAGCACCTGTTAATAATTTGTAGTCATTTTTTTATTCTCATAAAATATGTATCATCTTAGTTCTTACAAAGAGATATTTATTACTCCCACAATGATACATTTATTGTTGTTCCAAATGAATAATTTCATATTTATTGCAGTGTCGAATAATGCTCGGTACAATGTACAAGGATGGATGATCGACGACACTGGATTTAAATAGTTAAATGGAAATATGAGTCTGTTTCATGTATTGTTGAGTTAAGAGCTTCACACATTCCAAAATTTATAAATTGTGTATGGTGGTCCAGTGGTTCTTTAATGCCTTCATAAAAATTATGTACAAATAAACCATAATTAAGAGTAACAATCATAAAATTGTCCTTGATAGTTGCAGGTGACTGATTTAGAATATAATCTAGCTTTTAAAATAAAATAAAATAAAACAAATTCAAATTGTTTTTACTACAAATTTTCTAGATCTATGTGCTAGTTAGATTGGCGAGGAATTCTCATGTATGTTTACATTTATCTTGAAAACTATAGATTCAGTATCACTCACATCACTTGTTAGGGACCTAACCTCCCTAACCCCTCACATAGGTAGAATAATATAATTCCATGTAATAAAGGCCAATATTAATAAGGCCTAACAATAAGGAAGAATAAGTCGAATGTAAGAATACCTAATAGAAGCTTCTGCTTCTAGAAGGATCTTCCTCTAGATTGTTATTTTGGATAGATAGAGCATAAATAGAAGTAGAGGGTATGAGAAATATTTTCTTGGATATTATTGTAATAGAGCTCTCCTCTGCTGGATGTTTCCCCCTCGAAGAGGCAAGTGAGCATTGCTATCAGTAATCAAAGTTCTCTTTCTGGTGTTATTCTGGTATTGTTTTGATTATATCATTGCTTCTTTGTCATTTCTAGCTAAAATATATATGTTTTGCATACTATTTTATATCTGGAATACTACAAGAAAAATTAGAGCACCTTCCTCGACAGAAAATTGTGGGTTAAATTTTTTTTTCAGGGTAGAGACATATTCCAACGTCTTAAAGCTAAGAAGATCTGTTGTTATGCACATAAACCCGCGATCAGGGAGTCATAAATGTAGGAAATACAAGTGGTACCTAAGCGCACATATGTTGGTCACCCTTGTAACCCTTGTTGGTACCCCTTCGAGTGGTAGCGCATCAGACAACATCTGTATACAGATCGACCTAGATCTCCTGAAACCCTCCATAGATAAATCTATCGGTCGCCTGAATTCTTAGTGCCAACGATAACAACACTCAGGAAGATAATCTCTAGTACCTGGGTAGTCGGGTAGTATGACTAAGGTCATGGTCTAGCCTCCTTAGTTGGTGCCCTAAGATATTGGACCAAGTACTACTGTTGGACCCCACATGTATATCAGAGAGACATAGCATAGGGAAAACTCTTGTCTGTAGAAACTCTGAATATCCTACACCTGGGTATGGAAACAAAAAAAAAACAGAACATACAAAATCTTTTGTCGCACAATTGTTCCTTCTGCATTCTGGTTGCGAAATTACTACACATTTCTTCCTATTAAGCATTTGGGCATTTCATCACTGCAGTATTATTCAGGACGGAGTATAACTTCGCATGAGTTAAAAAAAAATAAAGTATAGTGGTCCTGCCGACACACTTATTTGGGACCTATCCCAATGGGTTCCTCTCTTCGTCCCGATTCCAGTGATACATATCATTTTTAACAAAACAAAAAAATGTGTAGACCTGACCTGTCTCTGACACCCTTATTTGGCTCCTATCCCTTTGGATCCCCCTTTTCACCCTGATCGCGGTGGTATCTATCATTTGACACCCTTTTTTTTTCTATGTGGTCCCACCCACCCCTCCAGACCCCTTTTGTTTCCCCTACACCATTTTCCTACTCCTTTTTCCAAATGAATACCACACAAGCCCAAGAACTCAATGCCTTGATTGCTGACAGCCACCAACACAAGGAAGACATCAATCATATCAATGCCAACATTAGCTCCATCAATTCAACTATTGAGATCCTCAAGGACCAATGTTCTCGCATCAAAGACCTCCAAGAACAATGTTCCTAAATCAAAGACCTCAAAGAACACTTCCTGGGCCATTACCAGAACCCTTCCTCTTTTGAACACCCATCTTATCAGGATGACCATGAATCTTCCCATTACCAAAGCCCTCATACTATCCACTTTTCCTGAGACTTCCTCCCTCCTAGAATTGAGGTGAACAAATCTGATGGATCAGATCCTACAGGTTGGGTCACCCAAATGGAACATTATTTATCTTTGCATGGAATTACTAATGATATTTCCAAGCTTCATTATGGTTTCCTACATCTGGATCCAGAACGATGGCAATGGTGGTAATGGTGAAAAAAGGCACACCAAGGGTATCTTTCTTGGACACAGTTTGTGGCTGAAATTTATGACCACTTTGACTATGACACCCACCATTTAGGCCATTTGACCAAGTTAAAGTAGTCTGGGACAGTGGAAGATGTTATTGCCGCATTTGAGCACTTGGATTTCAGAACGGAGGGCATGTCAGATGCTTTCTTTAGGGAATGCTTTATTAGTGGCCTCAAAGATTAAATCCATGCCCATGTCCTCATGGCACGCCCCTAGACCTGGTTGGAAGCTACTCAACGAGCCAAGGAATCCCAACAGATTGTGTCCTCCCAGAACCAACAACCCTCCTTTCTTCCTTGCCCTAAACCCATCAATTTTTCCCCTCCTGCACCTCCCCTCAAGATCCAAAAATTAACAAGGGATGAAATGGTTGAACATTAACTCAAGGGTCTTTGTTATAATTGTGATGACAAATATTTTCCCGGGCACAAGTGTAAGGAATGAAATCTGTTTATGGTTGAGACTAAGGATCTTTCTGAACAAGATGTTGTTGTTCCGCCTATGAAGTGTTAAGGTCCTAACCCGCACATAGGTAGATCAATGTATTCAGATGTAATAAAGGTCAATATTAATAAGACCTTTCAATAAAATAGAATAAGGCAGATGTAAGAAGACCTA
>JZKD02S1918464.1:954160-990053 GCA_000966675.3 Picea glauca
TATAAGAAGAGGTAGGAAAGAGAGTTTCAAGATAGTCTCAAAGTTAGCTCCCAATGGAAAATTTACGGAGTTCATTAACCTTAACTTAACCATACATACTTCATGTCAACTTTGTCTACAAGTAATGTCGTACATCAGGAAAAGTTTAAATTTATTATTTATTTTTGTCAGATTACCATCCTCGCTAGGTAGAATGCCTAGCTGCCAGCAAGCCTATTCAGTACTCCGGCGGGTTTAACTAGTCATACCACATGTCGGTACCCGCTGCCAGCAGACATGTTCAGTATCCCGGCAGGTTATCCTCTTACACCCTCAGAGACTGGCCCTCCATATTTTAATATTTTAGTATAAGATTTCTTTGTGCAAGAAGATGGGGGGACAGCTTAAAAAACAACTTTTTCTTTATTTTTTTTCAATTGGGATGGTATTTATGCTAGAGGTTGACTTTCCATTATATATTCCTTAGTGATTGTCCTGATGTAATGGGTACTTAATAGAACATAGCCTATCTAAATATATGATATAATTAAGCTATTTAGTGTGTAGTGGATGGTACCATTGAGAAAGAACAGAAAGGTATATCTAGGCTCAACTCACTTTCTTCTTTTGTAATTTATTGTGATGTTTCTATGACTAACCGTTGATCAGACCTCCTTGTTACTCTTTAATAAAGATAATTTACCCACTTACCCGGGTTTCTTGGGAAAACTATACGAGAGACCTCTAAGCTTGATGGTTATGGTATCACTTCCTTATATAGTGGTGAATATTTTCAAGAGAAACTACTTTTTAAAATGCCTTAAGAAAAAGAGAAGATAAAAATCTTTGCAAAAATATGGCTAAATACAGCAAGTCATTATTCATTTGATGCTTAGTAGACAACAAGGTTCAAATATAGCAATATTTTGAAGAGAAATCCTTCTTTTATATTGCCTTGAAACTGTCTACCCTTGGTGAGATAAATATTTATAGAAATCTCTAGAATTGCTTATCAACAAAATTCAAAATTATCTACATATGTACAGTAGAAAATTCATAAAACATTCAAGAACAAGGGGGCACTTCCCCATCTACTAAGGCCAATGCCTTGTCAGTTGACATGACCTGTAGAAAGTCTTCCTTGGAAATGGGCTTATGATAAAATTTGAGTCGGTGTCCATTTACTACTAAGGAGACTTGTCCATTGTCAATTGTTTTGATTTTCATAGCCCCATTGTCATATACAGTGACTACCTCGTAAGGGCCCAACCACCGGGTGGTGAGTTTGCCTTTGAAGGTCTTAAATTGGGAATCAAAAAACAAATCCCAATCACCAGATTGGAAGTGTTTCTTCTTAATAAACTTGTCATGCCACTTGCTCCTCTGGTTTTGGACTAACATTATTCGTTGGATGGCATATTACATGATCTCATCCAACTCATTCAATTGTAGGGCTCGTTTTTTCTGAGCCTCATCTAAGTTTACTCCCAATTCTGTGGCAATACGGAAGGTCCTTACTTGGAATTCTATTGGTAGAAGTACTTGTTTCTCGTACACTAGTTCATAAGGGGTATGTTCGATGGTGTTTCTCCAGGTGGTCTGATATGCCCACAAAGCCTCTGGAAGTCTATCAGCCCAATCCCAGTGATGTAATTGAACAGTCTTGGTTAAGATAGCTTCCAGAACTTTGTTTGTATATTCTACCTGACCATTAGCTTATGGGTGGTATGGAGAAGATTTACAATGTTTAATCCCATATTTCTCTGTTATCTCTCTCATTAGCTTGGAAGTGAATTGAGTTCCTTGGTCTGTAACAATTTCATGAGGGACACCGAAGTGGGTAAATATGTCTTCATAAATAAATTCGACAACTGATTTTTCTGTAGCCCTAAATAGGTCTTTTGCCTCTACCCACTTGGTGACATAGTCTGTACAAACCAAAATATAGTTCGTCTTACGGGACATGGGTGAAATTGGTCCTACAAAGTCAAGGGCCCATTTTTCGAAAGGTTCTATCATAACTTGGGAACACAAGGGAATTTCTTTAGTTGATGTAGGTCTTCCTATCCTTTGGAAACTATCACAACTCCTCACATACTTGGCAGCATCTTTGAAAATGCTAGGCCAATAGTAACCCGAATGTAATACCTTATATGTTTTTTCGTTTGTCAGAAAAATGGCCACCACATGGTCCATCATGACAACTTCATAGTATTTATGGTACCTCCTCCTCTCGAACACATATACGAATAATCAAATCAGGACCTGTACGAAAAAGGTCATGACCAACCCAAGAGTAATTGGCACTTTGCGTAATAATTTTACGCTTTTCATGAGGTGACAAATGAGACTGTAAATTCCTAGTAGCCAGATAGTTTTCCACATCTACAAACCATGGGGTATTTACAAAGAGGGAAAAAAGGTGCTCATCTGGGAAACTATCATCTACAGGAATATCATCATCCTCATTTTTTATTCATGAAAGAAAATCAGATACCAAATTCTCCTTTCCAATTCGGTCAAGCACGGTGATATTAAACTCTTGCAATAGTAGGAGCCACCTAGTCACTCGGCCATTAGTTATGGGTTTATTCATGAGAAATCTAATGGCAGAATGATCTGTATGTACAAATACTTCATAACCAGTAATGTAATGATGAAACTTATTGATAGCATGAACTACTGCCAAGAATTCCTTCTCGGTAACTGTGTAGTTTAGCTCGGCAGGGAACAAGTTCTTGCTTACAAAATAAATGGTATAGGACTGTTGGTCTTCTTTCTTCCCTAATAATCCTCCTATTGCGGTGTCGGAGGCATCAGTAGATATGTGAAATGGGAGATTCCAATTGGGCCTCTAAGAACTGGTGCCACAGACAACTTAGCTTTCAGGGTTTCAAAGGCAGTTTGACACTGCTCAGTCCAAACAAAATCAACATCCTTTATTAACAATCCAAACATGGGTGCAGCAATCTTTGTAAAATTTTCAATAAACCGTCGGTAGTATCCGACATGTCCAAGAAAGCTTCTCACCTCTTTCTGAGTCTTGGGGGGTGGAATTCTAATGATGACCTCAATCTTTGTAGGATCGACTTTTATCCCTTCAGATGAAATATGATGTCCTAGAACCACTCCTTCAGTCAACAACATTTTACATTTTTCATGACTTAGAGACAGGTTCATTTCTTGGCATCTGATAAGGACTTTTTCTAAGTTATTTAAGGCTTCTTGGTAAGTATTTCCATATACTGTGAATTCATCCATGTATACCCACACAATCATGAATAAGATCAGCAAATATCCCTAATATTGCTCGTTGAAATGTGGCAGGAGCATTACACAATCCAAATGGTAAAACCCTATAGGCATAGGTGCCCCAAGTAAAAGTAAAGGTTGTCTTGTCCTAGTCCTTGGGTGCTATGAGAATTGGATTGTACCCGTTGTACTCATCTAAAAAGGAGAAATACTTCTTTCTAGACAGGGTATCCAAAATTTGGTCAATGAAAGGAAGAGGAAAGTAATCTTTCAGAGTGGCTTTATTGAGCTCCCGAAAATCAACACAAATTCTCCATTTCCTGGTCACTTTATTTGGAACCACTACAAGCAGGGATACCCACTTATTGTCGGAGATGGGATAAATAAATCCTACATTTAATATATTTTGGATCTCCTCTTTTACTATATCCTTGAGTGTTGGGTTCATCTTTCTTTGGGGTTGCCTAACAGGTGTTACTTCACCCTGTGTGTATATGTGATGGATACATGTGTCAAGGTGTATACCCTTCATGTCAGTGTATTCCCAAGAGAATGCTCCTATTTGTTCTTTAAGGATACTTACTAACTGTTTTTGTTGGCCTGCATCTAGCCCGAAGTTTATATGTAAACATTTCTCTAGACTAATCTCATAGGGAATCGTATAAGACATAGCACGCTCATCTATCTCAAAGATAAAAGATGTCGAAGACCAAATGGATGGGTTCAATTGTTCCTAAAATTCTTCCCCAAACATGTACTCAAATTGGGGAAAAGATTGTGGAAAATCAACACACGTGATAGCAGAAATGAACTGGTTTAGCACATTTTCCGTTGTGTGCTCCTGAAGTGCCCAGGCATGGTCACTTGATACGACATATTCTTCCTGGTCCTCATTCTCGTATGGACATTCAAGACACCATATATTCTCCATGATAGGTTGAGCTGGAGGGTATATGTTGAGCTTCTAGATAGAGAGTCCATTTGAGATGGTCATTTCTCCCTCTCTATGACCAATAAATGCATTGGTCATGGCTAACCAAGGTCTTCCCAAAATGACAAGATGGCCTTTGGTAGAATCCTTTGACTGACTGAAAAGAAAGTCTACTAGGTACTCCCATGAGGCTAAAGTAACTATGATATCATCCAAAATTCCTTCAGGTATAACCCTAGTCTTATCTGCTAATTCCAAAATGGTTGGGGTAGGCCTAAGAAGAGGTTGTAACTGTAATTTCTCCAAGGTAGTAGGGTCATAACATTGATGGCTGCCCCTAGGTCTATGAGAGTGTTTCTAATGTAGACCTCATTAATGGTTATGGTCACTACGCGATTTCCTGGGTTCCCATATTTTGCTACCTTAGGCTGCTCTAATATATACTTAGAAAGTTCTCCTATCAAATGTACTGTAGGAGGGTCCTTATGCTTCCTACCTGGCTTCTTAATACACAATTATTTGACTACCTTATTGTAGATTGGAATATCCTTAATGGCTTGTAGCAAGGGAATCTTGACACAAATATTCTTCAATTCATTCAAGATGTCAAATTCCGGTCGGGTGGTAGGTTTCTCGATTACTAATATTTCTGGATAAGGAGGGGCCTTCGTAATTTGTGAAGGTTCATTTTGGGGAAGCTTGGGTTCTTGGTCCTTAGGAATAATAACATGTTCCCACCTAGTGTCATCTATGGGTTGTTTCAGGGTTTCCTCTTTTTCTTCTTCCTGGATGACTACTGAAGGTATCTACCTGTCTAGAACTTTTCCCGACCTCAGTTGAATATTTTGTAATGGAACAAGAGTAATAACATATGTCGGGAAGGCCTGCATCTCAACGGTGTGAAGAGGTTGAGTGGGAATGTTATTGGTATTGGGCACTGGTTGTGTTGGTAATATTGTCGGTCTTGGGGAGATTGCATTATGATATTGTTGTGGTTTTTGTTGTGGAATAGGACATAAAGGTGGTGGAACAAAACCTGGCAGAAGTTGCAGAGGGTTCAGTGAAAACTGAGGATAAGGATGGTTGCGAATAGGGATAGGTGGAGCTTGAGGGTTCCCTTGGTTATGCCCTCCTCTCCACCGTTGAATCCAAGGAGGTTGGTACTGTGTAGACTAGTTTTTCCAACTTGGTGAGTTCCACTATTATTGTTGTTGATAATAGGGTGGAACTTGAGATTGTGGATCTGGGTATGTGGGTTGGTTCCTAGGCTACCATGGCCTCCTACGTGCATAAGAGGATTCCCCAGGATCCCCACTCCTATATATGGCTAACAAACCGAGAAATGATGGACATTTCTCAGTTGAATGGTCTATTGTGCAGAAGCCACAAACTGAAATGTTATCTAATGGGCATTCCCTTGAGGAATGATTCCTTCTACATCTTGGGAAATATATGCTCATTCTTGCATTTTCCTCCTCCTGTTTCTCTGTAATTTTTAGGGTGTCCAACTGGGAACCTATTTTGCTTAAGATATATGACTTGAAGTTCTCTAAAAGGTTCCATATCTCTGCTCTTGTGATACCACCCGAACTAATTGGTTTTAAGTGTCTATTATAAGGGTCCCGAACATTCTTTCATGTTTTATCTCTACTCCTCGAGTAATTCTTACACATTTCACATATTTCGGAGAATGGTTTATGAGAGATGTCACCTGATGACATCAAGTTAAGCATCTCTAGGTATTCTTCTGAAATTCCCTTAAGAAAAAGATCCCTAATTGCATCCTCTGGGAGGTCATGGTATTTTGACTTATGGGAAATGTTTGCAAACCATTCCATATAGTCCTCGAGATTCTCGTCTTCTAATTGTTGGATTTTGAAAATATCGTTACGAGATTCTTTGGTCTTGCAGTAGTCTTGGCACTTTTTAAGAAAGATATATTTCATGGCTTCCCAATACCTAATACTGGATTCTCCCAACCCCATGAACCATCTTAGTGCAGAGTCCTTGAGGGTGGCAGGAAAGAGTTTTAGTTTTTGGGAATCTTGTAAGTAGTTGTAGCTTCTACACAAGATGTCGAACTCAAATAGGAAGGTATCTGGATCTTCATTGTTTTTACCGTAAAAGGTGGGCGCTGCTGAGAAGGGAATATTTTTCATATTGACATTTGGGGTGGTGTCCAAAATTGGAAACCCGAAGGTAGTTTCGGTTTGATTTCCAGCTTCTTCTTCCTCCCCGTGTCTTACATTGTTATGATCCTCTTGATTATCCATACTAGTTTGGTTTCCAAAAAGAGAGTACCTAGGTGGTTTTATCTTTCAAGAAAACAAGGTTTCCCTCTGATGGAAAGGTCTTCCTACTGATTGAATGTTTGGGACTCTACTCAAGCCGGTTGAGATTATTGGTGCCAAAGTTTCTATGTCAATTTGAGAGATAATTACATTGGCTGAACTACCAAAAAAAATATTCACTTGTTCAGGGTCTATGATGTCTTCAAAGTTAGGATCTCTTGGTGGTGGTGTAAAAGAAAAGGTTGTATTTTTTGGTTATGCAGAAGGCTCGAGTGGTCTTGCCTCTTGTTCCACTATTACTGATGCTTCAATTTTTTGTTCTATAGTTCTCTCTGTCTTAGTCTCTTAAGAGACATCTTTAGCTCTTTGGGTTGAGCTAGCTCCTATTTTTCGGTATCGATCTGCAGAGTTTATAAGTGGAACATTCCTTGCCCCAAAAATATTGGAAGGAACCTTTGTTGAAAGTTCTGATTTAGATTTAATGTATCTACCTTTTGGGTCTCTAGGTCTATTCATGAAAGCAAACCAAAACAAAAAAACAAAAAAAAAAAAACTACCATTGGGTTTGGGGGAACCTGCTATAGTAGATGCACAGGTTCTTACCTCTCGTCTTAAAGTTCCCCCGCCACCAAACTAATGCTAATGTTTAGAAATGATATAATTCCTAACTATTTCCTACCTTGAGACAACTCCCCGACAATGACGCCAAAAATGATGGGTGTTCTATATGCACTAAAAAACACACTAAAACCCCTCAATTAAATTGTCAACCTGGGGTAAGTAAACTTAGAGTTGTAGCACTATATGTGCCAAGGCAGAAAGGCTAGAGGTCGTATAGTCTAACTAAGGAAATGGGCTATCTAAGGGATAATCTACTTAAGAAAAGACTATTAATGATCAAACCCTACTAAGAAACTTAAATTATTTACCCTAAGTAACTTTTGAACAAAGAATCAATGGATAGTCCTAAGAAAGCAAATTAAAACCCTACTTAAAGAAAATCAACTTAATCATGACAATAAGCAAAAGAAAATTGTTGAGTCTCTATTTTGACATAAATAATGCCCTATATTACCCTATATCTAAGCCTTTTTGCCTCTGTTATAAACCTATACTTGACTACTCCCTCCCAAAACACATGCCTAATAGCTATGTCATGTCCACAAGAGGTAATTGATGATTTAAAGCATGTTTGTTTAAATTTCTTAAATTAATTCGATTGAAAGTGTTTTATTTTGTATAGTTCTAATGATTTGATTTATGAGCAGTCTATCTGGCACTACCAGACACCATGTAATCTGGTACCAAATCCATTTCAGTACCAAGACGTGTGCTATTCTAGTACTACCTACTCTGCTCTATTCTAGTACTAAACTCGCGATTGTGTGCAATCCGGTACCAAAACCTATGTTTCTAGAATGTGCCAGTTGGACCAAAATAATGGTGAATATTTCAAGAAGACATTTGGATAGGAGTGCCCAAGTCAGTTTTCCAGTTGCAAGAGACTCCATCGCTCATGCACTTCATGTCATGAGGATGGAGTTGATTCCTAAAAATTCGATGTAAATCTTAAATGTGAAATCTCTCAAACTGTTTAATGTTTATCCATAGATATTGATAGTATCAGCTTACCTTATATAAGGAATGTTGTATAGATGATAAATAGAGGAATAATAGCGAATGTAAAAATACACTGTAAGAACCAGACAATACTTATCATTGTCATGTATGAAGTAAAAGATTGTTGATTCAATTTACCAGTTGAATTAATATAGAAGATCTTTTATGTCAATTCTTGGAAGTGAGTGAAAAGTTTTAGTCTGTTACTTCCTTAAGATGTTCCTTGTTGGTTCGGCAAGGGCCCACCGCCCCAACTAAGGTAAACCTCCTTGTATACCTTCTGTGTGTTTGTGTGGATAGTTTACAGCAGTGTGTGTGTGATTGGTCTTTACTTCATTTTCAGGATTGAGCATTGAGATAATCATTTTGGATTGTTGTGAATGAGCAAGTGTTGGATTGAATAGACATTTCATTCTCAAATGTTGAAGGTAGCTATTTCATAATTTGAAATTTGGGACTGATATTTTGAGTTTATGACTGTAGTAGACCTAGTATCGCAAGGGACCAGGGGACTTTATATTTCATCTTCATGTTTTGTAATAAAGTCTTTCAGTTATACTGAACTTCCCTTGTGTTGGTTTGATTGAATTACATAAGGTTAAAGTTAGCTTTCGTTTCGAGAATGGTTGGAATTGATTGTTTTAATTGCTACAAGAGACAAGCTTCTTAAAGTTCATCTTTTTAATTCAAGCACCTAAAATGAACAGACTTGTTTCTCTAGGACAACATCTCTTTGATTGACTGTTTATTTAAGTTCATTATCAGTTTTCTCTTCTAGGTTCAAAGAATACTTTGAAGTATTTAGAAATTTTAGAAACAATATTTTTATGTTATTAATTATTTCCTATATACAATAGACTTAGGTAGGTTACTTGTTCTCGGCACATATAGTGTAACAACTCTTTCGATTACAAATCCGGGATTGAAATTTAAATGAGTGTGAGATATACATTGAACATATTTATGCACCAACATTTTGGCGTCGTTGCCAGGGAGTTGTAAACGGTAACATGTAGCATATTTTTTATTGGTTTGATGAAGTATTGGATTAGATTCGAGGATAATCTGAGGGTGGAGATAAGATGGTAAGACAAAAGGTAAGAACTTGTGCATCCACTTTGGTGGGGTTGCTCCAAAGTTAGGTTGTCCTCCTACCTCTAATTAGGAATTTGCGTTTTCATTTATTTCATTTTTTTATGAGTAGGTACAGGGATAATAAAGGTAGATTTATTGCTCCTAAAATATCAGAAAAACTAGAAAAGAAAACAACAAAGAAAACCCCCCCTTATACTAACTCATTGAAAACTTGTGCAGGAAAATTTCTCAGAGGAGAGAGCTCAAAGGAAGCAATTACAACAACAACAAAAGGCACTAGATATGAAGCCACTGTTCAGATTAAAGACATAAGGTAGCAAGAAAGGGAGGAATCACTAGCGACCCCATCCAAAGGAGAAACTGGAAAAGAAGCAGAGGTGGTAATAGAGGAGGTTGCATCTATTATTGGGAGGCCACACAAAACCTTGGAACAGCCAAAGATACCAGGTAACCCAGTGGTGGAACCATCACTCAGTGGAGAAAATTAACCACCTCCCTACAGATTGCTTGGAAACATGGCAGAAGAAGAGGGAAACATAGTCAATGAAATAGAGACATTTGGATTCCCCATACTGGATATTTCTAAAGACGTCGCTATGAAGAACATTCCATTATCTTCACTTCCTCATTTCCGAGGTATGCCGACAGAAGACCCTGACTCATTTTTATTTGAATTTGACATATTGTGTAGGAGCTATAACTACACAGATAATGCTCAAAAATTAAAAAATTTCCCTGCCACACTAAAATATTCGGCACTGCGGTGGTTCATGAGCTTAGGGGAACACACAATTTTGTCTTGGGATGGTATGAAGGAGACCTTCCTCTAGAAATACCAAGATTGTTGCAGACCTAGGGATGCTAGGAATGATATATTCAAAATGCAACAATCGGAAGAAGAAAGCTTAGAAGACTACCTAGAGAGGTTCTTATACAATTACCAAAAGACTAAGTAGTTTTCCTTAGATACAACTACAGTTAGGACTGTCTTTATAAAGGGTGTGAGGGATGATTGCATTGAAGTGTTAAACCTCATGAGTTCTGGGGACATATACCAGAAGCCATTTGCAGACATAGCAAAGTATTGTAAAATATACTCTCGTGGTCAAGCTAAAACGGGGAAAAGTATAAGGGACCCTACCAAAAGAATTGCTAAACCCACATCCATAGGTGTCACGAGGATTGAACTAGGAAATCTATTGGAAAACCTTAAAATAGATCCTAAACACCGTCATTTCCCAACTAGATACCATGAAAATTAAAAGAAAACAAGAGGAAGAAAATGTTGTGTTAGCAATTTTTTGTCATCGGTGTAGGAGGAAACACCCTGAAAAGGAATGCCCCCTCAATGTTATTGAAATCTGTGTTCTTTGCACAAAGGACCATCCTACTAATGAATGCCTTATCTTCCTGGACTCAAGGCCATGTTCAAGGGAGGAGGAGAACCTGAGACATCCTACCCTCCTAGGAGACCATGGAGACAGCAAAACCCCAGCATGTATGCTGACTCAATTACACAATACCCCCAACAGCAATGGGTACCCATGTATTATCCTCATTGGTTGACACAAACCCAACCTTGGAAACAAGGGTGGAGAGGACCTGTATATGGGAATGTCCCCTTTCAACCAACAAATTTTCCCACCTATCAACAATATCCTTCAAATATTTCACAATTTCTCCCAGGATTTAACCCCCCTACTCTTCTTCCACCCCAAAAACTACAAAAACCACTTGCACTACCCATGAATCCAAATATGCAACAACCAATGCAAGTTTCACCCATCCAAAACCCTCCTCAGCCTACCCCTATTCTTGCACAACCTATCCCTAACCCAAATAATAGACCGACAGAACCTATACAAAATGTTGAAGAACAAACCTTTCCTACATATGTAATAATGCCAGCTCCGTTTAATGGAATTGAATTAAGATCGGGAAGGATTGTAAACAAAACAAATCCCACTATGGTTATTCAAGAAGAACAAGTGAATAATCACAAAAACCAAGAAGAACAAATAAATGTCCAAATGGTTCAAAGAAAAGAACAGATGACTGATCCATTGAATGAAGAAAGAAACACTCCAGTACCACAAGAAATTCCTTCTCCCAACTCCCTTGCAGCAGAAACACCCCATGAAATGAATCCCCCTTACCCAAAAAGGTTGCGCGTAAAGAAAACTAAAGAACCTATAGAACATAATCTAGAGACTGAACTCCAGAATATATGTGTAAATATCCCACTACTACAGGCCATTAAAGACATACCTATCTATGCTAAAATTATAAGGGACCTTTGCATTAAAAATCCAGGGAGAAAGAGAAAGAAACCTCCTGTCATATGGGTGGTAGGGCAATTATCTAAATTTATAACAGAAATGCCTTCCAAGTATAGTGATCGAGGGAACCCAATAGTAACCATAGAAATCAATGGTGTTGCCTTGCCTAACACATTGATTGATCTAGGGGCAGTAATAAATGTGATGTCAGTAAACACTATGAAAACACTGCAACTAGATCACTTAAGACCTACACAAACTTTGCTAGATCTTGCATATAAATCAGTCATCACCCTAGTAGGAAGTTTAGATGATATAACAATAACATTGGCCTCTTGGGAATACCCTATGGATTTCTTGGTAATCCATCCCAAATCCCCCAAACCAGGACACCTAGTGGTACTCGGCCGACCTTGGTTGGCCATTGCTGATGCATTCATCAGTTGTTGATCTAGATAAATGACAATTTCCAATGGCACTCAAATTCAGAAACTTATCCTTTTTCCCCTCACCCAACCAGCCACTGAAGTTCCTCTCTAGTTGGAGAATCCTTATGGGGAGGAGGATTGTACTCAGCCCTTGTTGACACTTGAAAAAGTAAAAGGAGTACAAGAACACTCTGAAGAACAAATCCTAAGTCTATTCTTGGTTGCTTCGGCATGCATTGACTATCCCTAATCTTTCCCTAACTACACACACATCTTTAGCCCTGAATTTCAAGAAACTTGGCACCCTTCCACTTCTACAATAGCCACTCTTTCACAAGTAGAGGAAGCGAAGGAATATGTTGTCCAAGCTATTGACATCAGTCCTGGGAAGTCCTTATATATCAATTCCATCCTAGAAACAAATTAGCAACAAAAGCTGGTACAAATGATTCAAGGGCAATCTGATGTGTTTGCATGGGATTATTTTGACATAAAAGGGATCCACCCAGATACCTGTATGCATCATATTTACACTAACAATCAGATCAGACCTATCTGGAAACCCCAGAGAAGAATGAACCCAGCCTTGAAAGATATAGTAAAGGAAGAACTCCAAAAACTCCTACAAGCCAATTTCATTTACCCTATATCAGATAGCAAATGGGTCTCCCCATTAGTTATTGTACCATATAAAAATGGGAAATGGAGGATTTGTGTGGACTTTCGAGAAATAAACAAGGCCACCTATAGGGAATACTTCCCTTTACCTTTCATAGATCAGGTCTTGGACACTTTATCTGGGAAGAGGTACTTTTCTTTCCTGGATGGGTATAGTGGTTACAACCAAATACAAATTTCACCAGAAGACCAGGAGAAGACAACATTCACCTGTCCTTGGGGAACCTATGCCTATAGGGTTCTCCCCTTTGGGTTATGTAATGCCCCTGCTACCTTTTAGAGGGTTGTCTTGGCTATTTTCTCTGATTTGACCAATGATTGTGTGGAATTCTACATAGATGACTTCACGGTATATGGGGATGATTTCCAATAGGCATTGGATAATTTGAAGAAGGTACTAGTTAGATGTAAAGAGACCAACCTCTCACTCAGTCATGAAAAATAGAGAATGCTTCTTAATGAAGGAATTGCTCTAGGTCACCACATCTCCGGTACAGGAATAAGAGTGGACCCTACCAAAATCGACATTATTTCCCAAATTAAGATCCCTAGCTCACAAAAGGAAATCAGAATTTTCTTAGGGCATGGCGGCTACTATAGGAGGTTTATTCAAAATTTTACAAACCTAGTTGCCAACCATTTTTAAACTACTAATGAAAGATGCTAAATTTTGTTGGGATGAGCAATGCCAAATCTCCTTTGAAATCTTAAAAACAAAACTTTCAAATGCCCCTGCTTTGAAAGGTCCAAACTGGTCTCTTCCTTTCCATATCTGTACAGATGCCTCAGATACCGCTTTGGGAGTTGTATTAGCACAAAGGGAAGGGTAGATTCCTTATGCTATATACTTCGTTAGTAAGAACCTCTCACTTGTTGAAGCAAACTATACTGTCACAAGGAAAGAATTTTTATCAGTAGTACATGCCATCAACAAGTTTAGACACTATATAACAAGATACGAAGTTTTTGTGCACACTAAGAACTCAGCTATCAAATTTCTAATGAATAAACCTATTACAAATGCTAGAGTAACTAGATGGTTGTTTTTACTACAAGAATTCAATATCACTATCATAGATAGGCCTGGAAGAGACAACTTGGTTGTTGATTTCTTATCTAGGCTTATCCATACAGGTGACAGTACTCCAGTAGATGATGATTTTCTGGATGAGAATTTATTTTCCATTTCTACTTTCACCCCTTGGTATGCATATGTAGCCAACTATTTGGTAACTGGCAAGCTACCTCATGGTATGACATCCAGAGAAAAACAAAGAATCATTCAGCTAAGTGCCAATTATATGTGGCATGAGGATACCCTATACCGAACGGGACCTAATTTGGTAATCAGAAGATGTGCCTAGGAGGATGAAATGTAGGATATCTTCAGAGTCTGCCATGATGGACCATGTGGAGGCCACTTTGCTGACAAAAGGACAACTCAAAAAATCCTACAATCTAGCTATTATTGGCCGACCATTTTCAAAGATGCAAAGAAATACGTGGCCAGCTACGATGATTGCCAAAGAATGGTAAAACCTACAACAGTCGACGAAATGTCACTCCAAGCCCAAGTAGTAATCGAACCCTTTGAAAAATGGGCCTTAGATATTATAGGACCTATCAATCCCATGTCCCAAAGAAAAAAATACATATTAGTTTGCACAGACTATGTAACAAAATGGGTAGAAGCCAAGGCCCTGTATTCAGCTAATGAACAATCTGTTGTAGACTTTCTCTTTGAGGAAATTTTCACTCATTTTGGGGTACCTCAGGAAATAGTCATTGACCAAGGGACACAATTCACCTCAAATTTGGTCAAGGCTCTTACCAAACAATACAAGATCAAATACATAAAGTCTTCGCCCTATCACCCCCAAGCCAATGGCCAAGTGGAATCAACCAACAAAGTGATAGAGGCCATCCTCACTAAGACTGTTCAGCTGCATCACAAAGACTACACTGATAGGTTTCCTAAGGCCTTGTGGGCCTACAGGACAGCCTAGATAAATACAATAGGCCATACACCTTATGAGTTGGTGTATGGGAAGAAGGTACTACTACCCATAGAGTTTTAGGTAAATACCTTCAGAACTACCATGCAATTAGGAATGGACCTGAATGAAGCTCAAAAATAGAGGTTATTACAATTGAACGAGCTTGATGAGATAAGACAGGATGCTCTACAAAGAACCACCATGATACAATAGAAAAGGACCAAATGGCATGAAAAGTACATTAAAAAGAAGTCCTTCCAGCCAGGTGATTGGGCCCTCCTATATGATAGTAGATTCAAAAAATTTAAAGGCAAACTATCTACCAGATGGATGGGGCCCTATGAGGTTGATACAGTCTATGACAATGGTGCAGTAAGAATAAATACTATTGATGAAAATCAGACTTCCCTTGTTGTAAATGGACATTGACTGAAGGTTTATCACAAACCTTTGTCAAAGGAGGATTTTGTCAAAAATGTTCTTCAGACTTCCAAAATGCAACTAGTAAGCAAGAGGATTTCTCCTCCTGGTGACCTACCATAGTAAGTTCAAATTGTATAAATTCATTTTCTGTACATAGGTGTGTCATGAGATGAAGTTTTCTTTATTTTCAGTGTAACGAACAAAGGCAAAAGAATTTTATTTTTTTTGGTGGTGTTCCCATGTAGATAAACAAATAAGGAGGACAGCTACCAGAGAGAGTCTTCTTTAAGTTTTTCAGACTCTTTAAAATTGAAAATACCAGCGAGCAGGAATTGGCCCGGGCTCAATAAAAATCCATGGGACAGTATAGAGAGTCTTCTTTAAGTTTTTCAGACTCTTTAAAATTGAAAATACCGACGAGCGGGAACTGGCATGGGCTCGATAAAAATCCATGGGATAGTATAGAGAGTTTCCTTTAAGTTTTTCAGACTCTGTAAAATTGAAAATACTAGTGAGCATTAACTAATCTGGGCTCGATAAAAATCCACAAAAAAGTAGTAGTTAGGATTATTATTGTATTGTAATAAAAGAGGAAATGCCAAAAGAAGAGGAGTTTGGTCATCTCAGTCACTGGTCATTATAGAGTACCCTCTTGTTACAAATATTTCATGCACTATTCCTCTATAAAATTTGGCAACTACATGGTTTTTCGGACGAACTTGACCACAGAACACCAGCTATTCCTATAAATCACCGTCACCAGAATCAGTGTCAAGATTTTTAAGCACTAGAAAAATGTTCATTTATGTGTTTATCTCACATCAATGATCACCTCTATGTACGAAGGGCCGCCCCTATTCCAAATCATCTCATTGTGCCTATCCAATATAGGATCCTATCCAGTATAAAAGAAGGGACCCTGCACTATTCTGGTACTAATTACCAATTTTACACACAGGTGATCTGGCACTTAGGTAATCCGGTACTTAGGTGATCCCATACCAACTACAAATTATACACACAGGTGATCCGGTACTCAGATGATCCCATACCAATTTCAACTCAACGCCCAGGTGATCCGGTACTAGTAAGAATATGATGGGTAACTTTCATCATGTTTCCAAGTCATTGTCCAATTATTAGTGCTAGGACATACATATTCGACACTTTTTTTTCATGTTATTTAAAGGAATTAGACTAAATATGCATTTAGAACATCTGATTGCTCTTGGATCATGAAGTACCCCTGTTTTTTCATGAACCTCTGTAGAAATCTTAGACCTCACTTCCGTGAGGAGGAAGTGTCCTACGAAATATCAAGAGTGCAAAGTCATGATGTCTTTTACCGGATCAAACTCATACTCTAGTTGTCTATCCAGTAAATAAACCCCATGATTCATTGTTGTACTATATGAGATGACACGAACCATGAACCACAACATATCGAGTGATGATCCCAGCCGATTCCATATACACGAGTCTCGATCATAACTATCACATCCTTCCGTGAATATCGTTTGACACCAAGCTTCCCACGAATCTGGAAACCGTTAGTATATCTGACCTACCTTACCATATCATCATGAGTATCGATGTGACCATTGTAATATACACTTCCATTCATAAAAATTCTTATGGATGGCTCTTCCATCTAGATGAGCATTATTTACCGTGTTGTCACATCATCTACAGACACCCTATGTCGTCGTATACCCTACATATTTTTCCCAACCGATACTCTATCATATGGTACTCAATCCTCGACCCTCTGTCCATGCTTTATCCACCCAAGAGAATTGTTTAATCTAGAATGGGGGTCGACAGGCATGAGCCCATATTTCAAATATACAGAGAAACAACAGAATATCAGGCTTGTAAGAAAAAATATGAACAGGCAGGGTGGGTGCCATTCTTGGAAAAATTTAAAGGTCATCATGAGGGAATTTCTCTCATCTTTGCGTAGACATATGATTGAGAAAATGTGCAACTTGGGGATATGAAGTTAAAAATTACAGAGGCCACTATAGCAGAAGCTACGGGTCTCCCGATGGCTGGAGAAAAATACTTCAAGAGAGTGATCGTTGACAAAAATCTCTGTAAAAAATTCCTCAGGCCAGAACATCATGACCCCGATTAGACCAAAGGCATCCCTCAAAGATACATCAAAGAATAATATTGGACTATGCTTATAAGTCTGAAAAAATTCCTCACCTGCGAAGGAAGGTATGTCGTGACCTTCATTTATCATTTAAATCTTTTATCACATTTTGAGGGAGGAGCACAAATTAATTTTCCCTACTTTTTATGGATGCGTTTAAAGAAAATGGCAAGAGGGGTGAGGTCAGTTTCCAAGAAACCTGAGACTAGCCTTCATCATCATGATTTAATCAAACTTCTGATTGTTCATGCTTTAAAAACACAAGGGGATAGTTGGAAGCAGTTACTCCAATAGAGTTTCGCTCAAGAAAAATCCAAATCGGTTGAGACACAGGAGGCAGGGACACACAGTGAAGGCTCAAGAAGAAAATCAAAGAAAGACGGAAAAATGACATCAGGAGGTAAACAAGACACTGCTATGCCCAACTCATCTCATCTCATTGAGAAATCAGTGATAGAAAATTTTGTCATAGGGGAACCTATTATATCAAGAAAGAAGACAGTCACTCAATTCTGGAGAGTAAGTCCTAGCTCGATTCAAAGGAGTAAAAGATGAAAAGAAGGCTCAGAACCAGGTAGTCAATCGAATAGTGTTCCTGAAATAATTGTGGAAATGTCATCAGAACTAGCCAATCAAATAGAGAAGACCTCTGACTTCCATTTACAAAGAAAGAAAAAGTTTGCACAAGCTAAAGTGTCTAGCTCGGTCCTACACCTTAAAGACCAATGATCACAGAATAAGAAACAAAAGAAGGAGGATATGGATCAACAGGATATTTTACTAGAGCCAACTATAAAACCCCCTCTAAAATCCTCTAAAGAATTGAAAATTATTTCTGAAGTTACTCGGCCTTTCCAAAACTCAGTTGGTGAACTGAAGGAGACCGTTGAGGTGACAAGTAAAAATAAAAAGAAACTAGAAGGGAAGGAGGCATAAGTTCCAGAGCCCACGCCTCAATCTTCCAGGATAGGAATACAGGTTTTCCAGCAGAAGCAAAGCCCAGAATTTACAATTCAAGCCCGCAAGATAAAATTCAAGTCAACATAGGAGGAACAGGTGTCCAGGCCTACCCCTGTCAGTAAATCTAAGAAAATGAAATTGTTTGAAGAAACTCCTACCCCTGTCAGCAAGTCTAAGAAAGCCTCGCTGCCCATGCACAGGACCACCATAAGTATGGCCAAACATGCGACAACTCCAAACATACCTTCTCCTCCAAGAGAATCCATGGATATTCCAAGTTCTCCATAAAAAGGGAGTGGCTAGGGGGATACCACAAGAGAAACAAATGGATTGGTAACAATAAGTGAGATGGAAGGGTTGGTGACAGAGACTTTGATGGATTTGAGGAAAGGAAAAGAATCTCGAGAGGTGGTAACTCAGGAAGAACTCACACCAAGTCCAGGCAAGTCCCTAAGCAGACAAAAGATGATAATAAAGGCTCTAAGGAGTCTGAGGAAAGAAAAAGAGGCTCTAGAGATGGTGGCCAAGAAAGTACTCACACCAAGCCTAGACAAGTCCTTGAATGAACAAACATTATTAACAAAAATTGAGAGATTGAAGCAAGAAGTTGAAGAATACAAAATATTGGACAGGCATATCAAGGCAGAGAATGCGAAATTGAAAGAGCAGCATGCAGAGGTCTCTACCAAACTTAACAAGGTCTTACGATTGATCCATTACACTAGGGTGATCAAAAAGGAATTGGAGAATGAAGCTTCTGGTGTTAACATCTTGCAATATGAGGAATGACAGAGGAGGGTCCAATTGTGCAGAAATATTTTGGGTATCAGTTTTTGATAACGTTGCATGAGGACATGCAACATCTTCAGCATGGGGGAAATGTTGAGTCTCTATTTTAACATAAATAATGCCCTATCTTACCCTATATCTAAGCCTTTTTGCCTCTGTTATAAACCTATACTGGACTACTCCCTCCCAAAACACATGCCTAATAGCTATGTCATGTCCACAAGAGGTAATTGATGATTTAAAGCATGTTTGTTTAAATTCTTAAATTAATTCAATTGAAAGTGTTTTATTTTTTATAGTCCTAATGATTTGATTTATGAGAAGTCTATCTGGCACTACCAAACACTGTGTAATCTGGTACCAAATCCATTCCATTACCAAGACGTGTGTTATTCCGGTACTACCTGCTCTTCTCTATTCCGGTACTAGACTCGCGACTATGTGCAATCCGGTACCAGAACCTCTGTTTCCAGAATGCGCCAGTTGGTCCAAAATAATGGTGAAGATTTCGAGAAGACGGTTGGATAGAAGCGCCCGATTCATTTTTCCAGTTGCAATAGACTCCATCGCTCATGCACTTCGTTTCATGAGGATGGAGTCGATTCCTAAAAATTCGATGTAAATCTTAAGTGTGAAATCTCTCAAACTATTTAATGTTTATCCATAGATATTGATAGTATTAGCTTACCTTATATAAGGAATGATGTATAGATGATAAATAGAGGAATAATAGTGAATGTAAAAATATATTGTAAGAACCAAACAATACTTATCATTGTCATGTATGAAGTAAAAGATTGTTGATTCAATTTACCAGCTGAATTAATACAAAAGATCTTTTATGTCAATTCTTGGATGTGAGTGAAAAGTTTTAGTCTATTACTTCCTTAAGAGGTTCCTTGTTGGTTCGGCAAGGGCCCACTACCCCAACTAAGGTAAACCTCCTTGTATACATTCTGTGTGTTTGTGTGGATAGTTTATAGCAGTGTGTGTGTGATTGTTCTTTACTTCATTTTTAGGATTGAGCATTGAGTTAATCATTTTGGATTGTTTTGAATGAGCAAGTGTTGGATCAAATAGACATTTCATTCTCAGATGTTGAAGGTAGCTATTTCATAATTTGAAATTTGGGACTGATATTTTGAGTTTATGACTATAGTAGACCTAGTATCGCAAGGGACCAAGAGACTTTATATTTCATCTTCATGTTCTGTAATAAAGTCTTTAAATTATATTGAACTTCCCTTGTGTTGGTTTGATTGAATTACATAAGGTTAAAGTTGGATTTCGTTTCAAGAATGGTTGGAATTGATTGTTTTAATTGCTACAGGAGACAAGCTTCTTAAAGTTCATCTTTTCAATTCAAGCGCCTGAAATGAACAGACTTGTTTCTCTAGGAAAACATCTCTTTGATTGACTGTTTGTTTAAGTTCATTATCAGTTTTCTCTTCTAGGTTCAGAGAATACTTTGAAGTATTTAGAAATTTTAGAAACATGATTTTTATGTTATTAATTATTTCCTATATACAACAGACTTAGGTAGGTTACTTGTTCTCGGCACATATAGTGTAACAACTCTTTCGATTACGAATCTTGGATTGACATTTAAATGAGTGTGAGATATACATTGAACATATTTATGCACCAACACAAACTATCTATTTAATCTACCTAATAAGCAATAACAACAGAAAACTACTTTAATTAACCTACTCAAATTCAATAAGAAACTTTCCTATTAAAGCAAGTAAACAAGAAGGAAACTACATTATTAAAGCAAATAAACAAGCAAGACACTACCCTATCAAATCAAATAACAAGCAAGCAATCAACTAACTAACCTATGATAACTTCTACAGCAAGTAAACTAATCAAGATTACTCAATAAACAACTAATCAAACTAATAAGCAAGTGAACTCTATTCTTAAATTAAACTTCACAATTACTTCTAATTGACGAAAGGAAATCTTAATCTACTAAATTCAAAACATCATGACAATAAAAGTAATCAACAATTATTCTTTAATTTATGATAAGAAAACTATTCTTTAATCTACCAAAGCAAGAAGACTATTCTCTAATCTACAAAAGCAAGAAAACTCAAATATAGTTTTGATGGTTATGTCTCTGGTGTCTTATGATATCACGATGGCATTTAAGAATTAACGATAACTCAAGAGGTATAAAATCAATATTGACTTCAATAGAAAAGTGAAAAGTGTGAATTAGACAATCCAATGAGAACTTAGCCATTATAGAAGCAACATCAACTATCCTGCATATCCATGTGATTATTCAATCTATGCATTAATCATCAATAGTATAAAAACACTATTCTATTTAATTCAATTACATTCTATGCTAATTAAGAAAATTCATACAACTTAGATTCATAACTGAAAACTAAACTCAATAATCAACTCCGAATTAAAATTGCAACCTAGATCTAGAAAAGGAAATTGCATGAAATAAACTAAACTAATAATATTTTAACAATTCAAATTGCAAAAGAGGAAATGCTCATAAAACATAAATTAAATCTTATTTCAGGATATGACAAGAAATTAAATGAGAAAACTAACTAACAACTAGATAAGCAAAAATATATAGCAATTGGATAAACAAACTCAGAAATGAAAGCTAAAACTAACAACTATCCATCCACCAAAACTTGCCAAAGAAACCATAAACTAACTACTTTCTTTTAACTCTGTTTTTAAACTCTATTTCAGCATATGAAAAATCTAAATACCATCTAATTATACACAAGGTTAGTAGCTAAGAACTTGCAAGTTCATTTCCTATCAACTAAAAGATCATTGCATATTAACACTAACCTCCATAATAACTTGCAAAACTGAACTAAAGTAATTAAATTATGAACAACAATCTATACAATAAATAAGCACAATAAAACTCATTTACAGGAAATAAACAAAATGACGATTACACTACTCCAATTCACAAGAAAACTAACTAAATATTCACCCAGACTGCTAGTGGGCCCCCCAATAGGTCGTGGCTACACTTCAAGGATGAATCACAAGCTCAGTAATCACAATTTCAACATTTAAAATTGAAAACACAGTTTTAGCAAAATATGTCTAGAATTGGCAAAACAGAGCTTAACTATTCTTCTCATCTCCTCCCTAACTATTTTTCTAACCACTGAGGTGGTATTTATAGATTTACAAGCTGAGAGGTAAACCACTGGAAGGGTCAACCTCCTCTAAAAACAACAAATCACATTCAATGCGTCTTAACCGTTGGTGCCTTTTAGAAACAAGGTGAGCCAATAAGCGCCCAACATAACAACCCAATCTGAGTTGTTAGAAGCTCAGTAGATGGAGGCCATGAGCACAAAGAAAACCCATTTCTCTAATTTTCCCATCGTTGGTCGCCAATATGATAACCGCCAAATCTCTCATGGTTTTATTGCAAGACGGAGTGTCGAACGGAGTGTCAGATAGAGTACCGGACGGAGTGTCGGATGGAGTACCGAACAGAGTGTCGGATGCAAAAACGACCTGCGATGTTTCCCTGTGACACACAGAATGCGAATTAGTTTTATGAAGTAATTAAAACATGCTGAATTATACTCAAAACCATCATAAAACATGAATCATACATACCTCGTATGAACCACAGCGATTTAACACAAAAACTCTTCAAAATTCTTCAAAACAGGAAAATACATATACACATTTGTCCAAAAAAGGATTCAATCAACATCATTTAACCATATTGTGGGCCCAACAATCACCATGCTTATAACCGAGCTCTAGTTTAAAATTTGTTGCATGTTGAAGTTTTTGGGTCTCCACTAGTGTTGCCCCTTTTTTTCTACACAAATTGATGGTCATGTTATCCAAAATTTCTAGGGATAACTAGGTATATGATGTCTCGAGGCCCTCAGGTTGCAAACATGGAGTACCAAGAGACATATGGATGACAACGTCCAATTGCACAGACAGAGGCCCACCTCACCACCATAGATCTCTAATTCATCACGATGGTATCCACCACATCAACTTGCTTCCGAAAGACATTGGGACTTGCTCCATAAGGTACAAGCCATGCATTATGGTGAGTATCATTTCAATATTTGAGGCATTTGAGTATGTTGCATTTAAAACTGCTTTTGATTAGGTAACATCTGCTTGAAATTATGCTCTTTGACGATCCATCGTGCCATTCCCGATCAGACTTTCCATTTTCCACACTTCATCCCCTCGTCTCCTTATCTTTTTGGATTTTCGGGTGCACTAACCCAAGAAGGGGTTGTCCCTCATTTCATGGGAAGAAGGAGCTAAAGGCCTAGAGGGAATGTAGATGGAAAAAGATAAAATCCAAAATTATAACCTTCCAAATGATTGCCCAAAGAGGTCTTGAGAACAATGAAATGTCTCTCCTAAAAAATGAAAGACCTAAAAAAGCAAATTCACATTATATATATGTCCCACTTGTTGAGGTTTGTACACTCATGCAGTGTCCCTTTCTTTCCATGCATATGGCACTCTTTGTACCTCTAGATTCAAGTGACACTGTGGCACTTCCCCTCAAGCTTTATTTTAACCCAGAGGGAGTACCAAATAGTATTATAGTTTAATTAATCAATGACAATAAATGGGTTTGGAAAAAGGATGCATTGAAAATGAAGGTGCAACACACCCTCTACAAAGGCACCCATAAATGAGACACTATGATCCCTTGTATTCCATGAACCCCATGCCCCAAAAAAATTCTCCCATCCACTTCATCTTCTCCATGGCTTAAAGAGTGGTCCACCTAGGAAACACTCCTTGACTAATGATACACCCAATAGGTCACCTTGTCAACCCTCCCATACTTAAACTTGGAAAGTTGCATAGCATCTTTGATTAATTGTTTAATTTGATGAGGTAGTTTTTTATGCACATTTCTTAGGTGACTCTTTTATTGACTTGATTTACTTATCATGATTCATTTTAGTTTAGATCCTTGGAGGGAATATTCATTGTCTTTGCAGGACCTTGCTTGGTGGACAGTTTTGGAAGAACAAGCCTAGCTTGGGCTTCCTTGGAGCATGAAGTCAACAGGTTGGATACCATGGCTCGCACACCGATTGATGATGGTAGCCTTTGGAGGATTGAGAGACACCTTGGAGGACCTATCCTAGCCCTTTATCACCCCAATGACTTGCCTGTGGAGGCTAGGATGCTATATCTTGGGGCTTGATGTCTTGTTGGGGCTAGGGTTGGAGTGGTGGTATTGTTGACTTGACACTTGGCACCTTTTTTATGGAGAGAATCCTTGGATTGATGGAGTAGACTCTAGCACATAAGGAGGAGGCCTTTGGATTCCCAAAGTTTCATCTCCAAGCTCAAACGACTTGCTCAAAGTGCCAAATGTTGCCCTAGAAGGGTGATGTCATGTCATTTTAAGGTTTTCTTATGTGCAAAATCAAATTTAAAGTTGTAAAGGGGAAAAGTAAGGGAGTTTGGCCTCCCTACTTTGTGTTTTACCCTAAGTTAATTGGGATTTTTTTATTTTAAAGGTTTAGTATAAACAAAGATCAAGCTCATTTCATTTTAACATAGTTCTCTCATTGTGATAAGACTAGCTGGTTGAAATTGGCACCATTTTTGGGAAATTTTACATATCTCTCTCTTCTACTTTCTCTTGTGATTGTTTGTCTTGGCTATTGGATGAAGAAGTGATGCACTATCTCTTGTGGATGCTAATTCTTTCATTTGTGGTATAATTTTCTTGGTTAAAAGGGAGTTTATCTTGTTAATTCTTGGACTAGGTAAGGAATCTTTGCTTTTTTATTGCTTATTTATTTGTTTCAAGGTTAATTTGCTAAGCTCTTGGGGAGTAAAATGACATACAACCCCACTAATTCTATCATAATTTTCTTGAATAAAATGTTGTACAAAGGGTTACTAGGGGGAGTAAAAGGGCTTACACCTTCCTAGTAGTTCCTAGCTAGCCTTGCTTGCCTTAGGGAGTAAAAGGGATTACAGCCCTAAGGAAGTGGAAAATATAGCTCATTCATTGCTAAATATGTCCCTTTTCCATTCCTCACATTCTTAATACTTGTGATATTTTGAAAAATGGAAAAACATGTTTTAGATACCATCGTGGAAAATATAATGTTGTTTGCTATTCCATTTTATCTGAATAACTTCTCATATCTTCATACTCCCATCGTCACTTGCTAAACCCAGAAGCTAAGGCTCCAAGGGATTCCATTGGATGGGTTTCACTTCCATTAAAATCATTATTCTTTCATTAAAGATCCCAATACAATAGGAAACAATATTTTCACCTTTGGCCTACAACTACTCGCATGACTACTTTTGAAGCAGTTATGGCCAAAATCCCCCATCATTTCTCTCCTAAATGCCATGGGTCTCGAAGGTTCAGGATGTTGACAAAAATCTTAACGTCATTTAGGCCATTCTTCGTGCCCTCAAAGACAATTTGGTCATGGATTAGAATCGCATGAATCAACAAGCAGATCAAGGTCTTTCTGAATACCATTTTGTTGAAGGGGACCAAGTATTTCCTCGACTACAACCTTATAAGCAGACTTCACTCAAATCTCAACACTATCAGAAAATTGTGCCCAAATTTTATGGTCCTTATACAGTGCTTAAGCGTGTGGGATCAGTGTCCTATAAATTAACTCTACCTAGTCAGTAAAAAATCCATCCTATTTTTCATGTTTCCTACTTAAATAAGGTGATTGAAACTAAGTTCCAAACTCAAACTAGTCTCCCTAATTTGGATGAATAATGTTCCATATGGTTGCATCCATAAGTAGTCTTGGCTCAGAGAGAGCGTCATCTTCGTCAGCGCACCATCCAGGAATTTTTAGTCCAATGGAAAGATACACCTCCAGAAGATGGTGTTGATATTATGGTAGCTGCGGGAGGTATTTACCTCCACGTGTAACCCTGACGAGAATAGAATATTATGGGAAGTAAGAAGAAACCCTAAAGCATTGGACATAACCCTAGAAGACAAGTCAGCTAAAGGAAATATTTAATATTAAGTGTTTAGCCTTCAGAATGATAAGTCGAGTCAGACAACTCAGGAAAAACAATATAAATACAGGAAACTAGATCTCATTTTGTATACACAGCTCGCAACTGCAAAAGTGAAGAAGTGTGCACTGCAAAAAATGGGTAAGTGCGCAAGTCTGAGGAGTAGTTGCAGCAGCATCTACTGCAACCTGTATTCTCGGTTTAGGCTTGGAATTTCTATTGGTTATGGTTTGGACTTTCTACCTTGTATGCTAGCTCTAGAGAGAGAGGTACGCTACATTGATTGGCTATTAGACCTAGGGTTTTCTTCCAGAATCATTCTCTGTAAAGGATAAGGTGCTCGGGGGTGGCTTCGGCCTATGGTTGCCTAACAATAGTTCTATATTGTCTATGGTTAAATGAGCACATCTATTACTTTCTAATAGGTTATGGGCCCACACTATCTTCAGACAATCTAAACCGCTAGAAGATAGATTGGGAGGATTTTCTCAGATATAGTCGCAGTTGCAGCCATTTTTTGCTGCAGCAAAGAAACCCTAACCCTCTTGATGAGGCACCTTAAGTGAAGAGATTGACTGTAACACACCCACTATGGAATTCAAAAAAATTCGGCCTTTTTCATCTTTTCTCCGATGAACAAAATTCCTGAATCCCTACGAGACCTGATACAGACCCTGCCATCCTTTATCCATATTCATATGATCAGTGGCTATGACCACAGGTCTTACCGGAGAGGTGCTCCCGGCTTTCGCAATTCAGAAAAATCGCTATGCACATTCCCTTGTTCATTTCTGGGTTTCATCCATCGAAATTTCATTTCTAGTGAACATGAGGAAAACTGACCTTTGGAGATCCCAAGTACCAAAACGCCGAACACCAAAACCATCTGTGCTAGTCCATTTCGGGACTTCGCCTATCGGGATTTCGCGATATGCGAGGACAGGAGGATTTCGCATCTGGGTCTCCTGGAAGCCGAAACTCTGAAACATCATAACCTGTCCATGCTCTATCATTTTGGGATGTCACAAGTCAGGATTTTGGGAGTCGTGAGGACAAGAGACTTGCCTCCAGATATCCCAGGTACCGAAACACTGAAGCATTAAATTCTAGTCACGCTATACTCCTTTCAGGGTTTCATACTTCGGCATTTCGCGATATGCGATGACAAGAGGATCTTACCCTTAGGTATCCTGGATGCCGAAACACCGAACCACTGTATCTCATCCACGCTACTATCATTTTGGGATTTCGTCCATCGGGATTTCACGATATGCGAGAATCATGAGGTCTCACACTTGGGTTTTTCAGGAGCCGAAACTCCGAAACACCGAACTCTAAAATACACTATACTATTTTGGGATTTCGCAAGTCGGAATTTTTGGGCTTGCGAGTATGAGAAGACTGACTCTTGGGTTTCCCAGTTTCCGAAACACCGAAACACCAAGGCTTAGCCACGCTAGACCTTTTCAGGATTTCGCGATGTGCGATGACAAGAGGTCTCACATATGAGTTTTTCGAGGGCCGAAGTTCCGAAACGCCAATATATATATATATATATATGAGGCTAAGTTCTTTTTTGGGATTTCCCCAATCGAGGTTTCAGGAGTCGTGAGAACAAGGGTTCTTACCCTATGATCTCCTGGGTGTCGAAAAGCCGAAATGCTTACCAGTTGCCACATGTACTCTATAGTTGGACGGTCTAGGTACTTATCATGGGTCTTGGGATCGACGGTCCCGATTTCTTCATTACTTGTGAAGGTTAAAAAGGGGTCGAGATGTTAATGCATGCATTCCTTCATAAAATTTAACGGTCGTAACAGACCTTAAATCTTCCGAAGGGATCTCATTCGTGCATTTAGCAAGAGGAAGGGTAACCTGGGTACCGAACCACCGAAAGGTCCTAACTCAACCACACAATGTCATTTTGGGATTTCGTGGGTCGGGGTTTTGGGACTCACCCTTGGGTATTCTGGGTACCGAAATGCCGAAATGTTGAGGTCTACGAGGACCATTCTCCCTCGTGCAAGATTTTAAGACTTAAACTATAACATCCTCCTTCGTTTCCTCAGGCAATTTACACCAGGTTTTGAAGACCAGACTGGAAGGTCTTCTCGAAGGTAAAGGAATGGTCTCGAAAGGGTGCCTTCGTGGGGAAATCTATCCAAGGCATCAGGTAGGAAAAACATAGGAACAAATCCCCCGAGAGCAGACTTAAAAATTTGTATTTGTTCATCATATATATATGTATAAACATAATCCATACGTGGTCTTTCCAATGAAAAAATGCAGCCATCATTTCTGATCAAAACACTATGCAGACAGTCTTATACTGAAACCATTCATAATTGCACAGACTATGAACATACATGTCAACATATAAATTTCAAGATACAAGATATAACACTTATCAGAAAAACACCAGGTGATGCAACTGCTGAGAGGGGTACTCGTTTCCACCCAATCGTAGGCTCAATGACTCCCAATGGATTTACCACTAGCCACCCCCGAGCTAGACCACGATTTTGGAGACTCTCTGTCTTTGTTCTTCAGCGATCAAGAATGAAGGTTACTCTCCTTCTTCTCTGCTATCGCTCACTCTGTATTTTGTTCCAGAGTTCTTTTGATCTCTTTCCTGTTGTCTCTCCCTCGCGTCCCCTCCCACACCTTTTACCTTCCTTTTCTTTCCCGGTGAGGTTGCGTGTGGCACGAATTCCCCCGCGGTGGTAAAGTCTAAGGCCTCCACGGATGGGCGGTTCACCCCCATCCCTCATTAACTCATGAGGAGCCTCTTCATGTACCATCCTGGTGAGTAATTCATTTCGGGGCTAGCGAGCCACTTTTGGTTCTCTAGGATAGTGAAGACCAAATATAGTATTGGTTTCGGTGGAAGTTAATGCCACCATTCTAGGTGCCTTCCACCAACTTTCTTCAGCCATCGTGGTCTCTTTGTCAACACATCCCCCTCTCAGCAGTTATATATATATATATATATATATATATATATATATATACATAGCATTATTTACATTCATGGACGTTTTTACTAAGGTCCATTCAAATCACACATTCACATCTTTGAGTTTGCCATAGTTCTTGGCCAGTATAGTTATTTTTACAAACTGGGGGAAAGAGGGTGTTACAATTCCCTCCCCCTTAAAGGAACATCATCCTCGATGTTCTGTCTATCATCATGACATGTATGTACATAGGTAAACAAAATTTGATATGTCTGTTTCATGGCATCCTCCATTTCCCATGTAGCCTCATCTGGGCCAAAATGTCTCCACTGCACCTTAACCTATGCAATGGTTTGGTTCCGGAGCGGGGTTTCCTTTCTGGCCAGTATGCATTGAGGTTCTAGTAGAAATTCTCCCTCCAGTTCCACCTAGATTATAGACCAGTCAATTATATGATTAGAATCATGTACATATTTCTTCAATAATGAAACATGGAAAACATTATGTGCTTTTACTGTGGGAGGAAGTGCTAGCCTGTAGGCTACGAGTCCCGCTCTATCTAGAACCTCAAAGGGTCCACAATACTGAGGTGCCAACTTGGCACAGGATCCCATTTTCAGAGAACTCTTCCTGGGCCTAACTCTGAGATATACATGGTCTCTCGTCTTGAACTCTCTTGGAGTTCTCTTTTGGTCGGCGTAACTTTTCTGTCGATTATGTGCGACCTTCAGGTTTTGTTTTATCCGAGTCACTTGTTGTTCCATTTCTTTCAACATGTCGGGTCCAAAATAGATTTTGTTTATGGGATTACTCCAACTGATGGGAGTGTTGCATGACCTACCATATAGGACTTCAAAGGGGCTCATCTTTAAGGATTCTTGGTAGCCGTTGTTGTAGGCGAATTCCACCAGTGGCAAGTAATCTTCCCACTTCTTGGGTTGATGCATTACATGCATTCTTAGCATGTCTTCTAGTATTTGGTTCACTCTTTCCATCTATCGATCGATTTGAGGGTGATAGGCAGTGCTAAACAGCAACTTGGTCTCTAAACTAGCCATCAGTGACTTCCAAAAGTTTGAATTAAATTTTGTGTCTCTGTCAGACATGATCTCTTTCGGCATACCATGCAGTCTGAATATATCCTTCATGAATACCTGAGTAATGTCTATTTCCTTGCAAGTTGACTTGATGGGGATAAAGTGAGTGGACCTGCTCAATTTATCCACCACTACCATAATGGCGTCGTTCTGTTTGGTCGAGGTTGGTAATCCGGTGAGGAAATCCATGGAGATGGTTTCCCATTTCCATTCCAGGATTGGTAGAGGTTGTAATAATCCTACTGGGTGTCGGTGTTCTACTTTTACCTGTTGGCATTCTATGCATTTGTCTAGGTACTCAGCTATGTATTTCTTCAATCCAGGCCAGTAGAATTGTTTCATGGTGGCCGTGATCATTTTTTGATATCCTGGATGACCAGTATAGGGTCTTTTATGTAGTTCATCCATAATGAACCTCTTCGGTAAGTGAGCAGACCTTCTTCTATCATCTGGTAGACTTCATACTTTATCCCTATGGGTTCTTACTGCAGGTACGAGATCACGGTCTGGAAGAATGTGTCTATTTCTCTTGCATTTTTTACTCTTTCCTTGACATCCATCTTACAGGTGCTCACCGCTGCCAGTTGAATTGTTTTCATACTTCTGCTAAGGGCATCAGCCACCCTATTTTCCTTTCCTTTAATGTGTTTGATTTCGAAATCAAACTCGCTAAGGAGGGCCATCCACCTAGCTTGTCCAGCATTGAGCTTTGGTTGGTCAAACAAATATCTCAATCCACATTGATCTGTCATAAGTACAAATTTTCTTCCCAGGAGGTAATGCCTCCACATTTTCAAGGCATGCACTATGGCAGCCAGCTCTAGATCATGGGTCACATAGTTGACTTTGTGCTCATTCAATTTTCATGATTCATAGCAGACCACACTTCCTCCTTGCATAAGGAATCCTCCGAGCCCTTCCTTACAGGCATCTATGCACACGAGGAAGTCAGCTTCGGGATCGGCGATCTTCAACACGGGTGCATGGGTCAGTAGATGTTTCAGGGTTTGAAATCTTTCTTCACATTTCTGTGTCCACATGAATTTTATCCCCTTCTTCTGGAGGGCAGTGATTGGACAACCAATCTTGGAGAATCCTTTTATAAATATCCTATAGTATCCTGATAATCCCATAAAGGATCTGATATCCGAAACATCCTTTGGGGTAGGCCATTCCATGATAGACCTAATTTTGTCAGAATCTACTGCTACTCCTTCTTCGGATAGAACATGGCCTAAGTATTGTATTTGCTTTTGGAAGAAATCACATTTGCTAGATTTGGCATAGAGTTTTTGTTCTCTCAGCACTTGCAGCACAAGCCTAAGATGCTCTTCATGCTCTTCTCTATTCTTGGAGTAAATTAATATATGGTCAATAAAAACCAGCAGAAATTTGTCTAGGAATTTGTTGAGTACATTGTTCATCAAGCACATGAAAGTGGTAGGGGCATTGGTTAACCCAAATGGCACTACCACAAACTCATCGTGACCATACCTCGTCCGGAAGGAAGTTTTATGGATGTCTTCACCCTTAATTCGAACTTGATGGTATCCCAACCTCAAGTCAATCTTTGAGAAAATAGACGCACCCCCCAATTGATTGAACAGGTCATCGATCCTGGGCAAGGGATACTTGTTCTTTATGGTTACCTTATTAAGTTTTCTATAATCTATACACAGTCTAAGGGTACCATCCTTCTTTTTCACAAACAGGACTGGTGCTCCCCATGGAGACACACTAGGTCGGATATAGCCCTTATCCATCATTTCTCTTAATTGCAATTTGAGTTCAACTAACTCGGGTGTGCTCATCCGGTAGGGTGTCCTAGACACCGGCACTACTCCTGGTGCAAGTTCTATAGAGAAGTCTATGTATCTTCTCGGAGGTAGACCCGGTACCTCTTCCGGAAACACATCTCTGTATTTTCTCAGGGTAGGGTGGTCTTCGAGGCTTGGTTTGTCATCTTCAATAGTTTTCAACACCTGTATTGCATATAGGGGACATCCTTTTCGGCAATACTTTCTCATTTGTAGAGCTAATATTTGTCTCACCGAGACATGTTTTCGGATCCCTTGAAGGGTTATCCTTTTCCCTTATTTACTTACACATTCTAAGGTTTTATGGTAACAGTCCAATTTGGCTTTATGGGAGGCTAGCTAGTCCATACCAATCAATAGATCATACGATCCCAGGGGTAATATGTTAAGGGTTGCTTGGGTGGGAAATTCACCCAACATTAATTGGCAGGTTGATATGACCTCTGCTACCCTTCTTTTGGTGCCAGTCGCTAACTGTACCAACCATGGCTTGGTAAGTTTTTGTGGCTGTAGTTTACACTTATCAATAGACTTAGGGGCTATATAACTCAAATTTGAACTAGGGGACCAATCAAAATAGACACTAGATGGTTGGAAATCATACCTTCTATTTCCACCACTGAAGCTTGGTGGTTAGCTTGGTTATTATCCAAGGCTGCATAAATTTGTGGTACACTCCTAGCCACATCATTGACAGTGGTAGCTTCCTAGATGTTGTAAATTCTTCGACTATTCTGTTTTCGGTGTGGACAATCTCTTAGTAGATGTTCTTCTCTGCAACCCCAACATTTCAAAGGTTCTCTCTTTGGGTTATTAGTCTATACTAGGGCAGATACAGAAAGTTTATTTCCGCTCAAGGAGGGAAAGTTTTGTTGGTATAAACTTCAGGCTGGGAAGCTCATCCTTGAGTTTTTTTTATAGTCCTTAAATCCTGGGGATTTAAACCCCTTTTTCTGGAATCCTGAACTATTCTTCTTCTTCCAGCCTTCGCGAGGTTATGTTTGATGTCTGAGTTGTTCATAACAATATCTTTCTTTTCGAATAGTATCTTCCAGTGTCTTAGGTTCATCAAATTCAATCTTGTTCTGATAGTCCTTAGGTAGTCCATTAATGAATCATTGCACCTTCGCCTTTTATGCTTTTAGGTAGGGTACATACCTTAGCAAATCGAGGAATCTGCTGACATATTCCTCTATGGTGAGTTGCCCCAGCTTAAGTTCATAGAATTCTTTAGTCTTTTCGTCGAAATATTTTTTTGACAAATACTTCTTCCTTAAGTATTTCTCAAACCATTCCCAAGACAGGTCTTCTTCGTGAATCCCTTTTACATTCTTAAGGTCTTCCCACCAAATAGAAGCCTTTCCATTCAAGTTGAAGGTGGCTACTTGGGCCTTCAATTTTTCTGAGAAGTCATGGAGTCTGAAATACTTCTTTAGTCCAAGCAGTAAGGCCTCTACTTCCTCTCCGTTCTTTATTTCACCGTCGAAGAAGGGTGGTTTTTCCTTCCTGAATTCTTCGAAGTTATGACCCTTGGAAATCTTTCACTTCTTTCGTTTTCTTCAGGAATAGGAACTAGTTCTGTTGCTAGAAGAGCCCTCTGAACCGCCAGCTTCCTTCCCAGAGGAATCGTCCGTCGCTGGTCCTTTACCTCTGGGATGGACCTTTTTCGAGATGCTCCTTTCAGTGTCGCCACTGATATGACCATATTTTTGTACCTCAGTTTCATGTTACATTTGACTTTGTAGGTAGGATCAGCTCTGCAGTAAGATAGTGTTAATTTATGTTTGCTTCTCTTGTTCTTTCATCATCCTCTCATTGTCAACCTTGTAGCTTTGTAATTCGACCATGAGACTCCTCACAGTCTCGGCTAGATCTGGAGGGGTCCCTACTGCCCTCCTTTCGTCAAACTCTTCGTCTCGATTGTGGGAGCCTTCCCCCACCCCTTTGTGAGTCACCATTCTATATGTTGATAATTTCCCGTGGTTGATCTTCCGCTTGTGTACAAAAGGAAAAATGTTGGTTGTTAGTCAATATTTATATTTATTTATAACCAATACATAATTCATATTTTTCACATGTACACACACACAATAGGAGTTTTCATTCTTAACTTCATCTTTTGATTAGGAAGGTTAAGACAGGGGGTTACTCCTTTTAGGTGTTTCGAATGGAGCTTCTGCGCAACTCGTTCATGAGCCCAAGCAGGCCAAGTGTTGTAACCATGCTCTAATACCAATTTGTAACACACCCACTATGGAATTCAAAAACTTTCGGCCTTTTTCATCTTTTCTCCGATGAAAAAAATTCCCAAATCCCTACGGGACCTAATACAGACCCTTCCATCCCTTATCCATAATCATATGATCGGTGGCTATAACTATAGGTCTTACCAGAAAGGTGCTCCCGGCTTTCGCAATTCGGAAAAATCGTGATGCATGTATTCCCTTGTTCATTTCGGGGTTTCATCCATCAGAATTTCATGTCTAGCGAACACGAGGAAAACTGACCTTTGGAGATCCCGGGTATCGAAACATCAAACACCAAAACCATGTGTGCTAATCCATTTCGGGACTTTGCCTATCGGGATTTCGCGATATGCGAGGACAAGAGGATTTCGCATCTGGGTCTCCCGAAAGCCGAAACTCTGAAACATCATAACCTGGCCACGCTCTATCATTTCGGGATGTCGCAAGTCGGGATTTTGGGAGTTGAGAGGACAAGAGACTTGCCTCTAGATATCCCGGGTGCCGAAACATTGAAGCATTAAATTCTAGTCATGCTATACTCCTTTCGGGGTTTCATACTTCGGGATTTCACGATATGCGATGACAAGAAGATCTTACCCTTAGGTATCCCGGATGCCGAAACACCGAACCACTGTATCTCATCCACGCTACTATCATTTCAGGATTTCTTCCATCGGGATTTCACGATATGCGAGAATCATGAGGTCTCGCACTTGGGTTTCCCGGGAGCCGAAACTCTGAAATACACTATACTATTTCAAGATTTCGCAAGTCGTGATTTTGGGGCTTGCGAGTACGATAAGACTGAACCTTGGGTTTCCTGGTTGCCGAAACACCAAAACACCAAGGCTTACCCACACTAGACCTTTTCGGGATTTCATACTTCGGGATTTTGCGATGTGCGATGACAAGAGGTCTCGCATATGAGTTTTCCAAGGGCCGAAGTTATGAAATGCTGATATATATATATATATATATCCATGAGGCTAAGTTCTTTTTTGGGATATCCCCAATCACGATTTCGGGAGTCGTGAGAACAAGGGTTCTTACCCTATGATCTCTCGGGTGCTGAAAAGATGAAACGCTTACCGGCCGCCACATGTACTCTACAGCTGGACGGTCCAGGTACTTATCATGGGTTTTGGGATCGACGGTCCCGATTTCTTCGTTACCTATGAAGGTTAAAAAGGGGTCGAGACGTTAACGCATGCATTCCTTCATAAAATTTAACGGTCGTAACAGACCTTAGATCTTCCGAAGGGATATCGTTCATGAATTTAGCAAGAGGAAGGGTAACCTGGGTACTGAACCACCGAAAGGTCCTAACTCAACCACACGCTGTCATTTCGGGATTTCGTGGGTCAGGGTTTCGGGACTCGCGAGTGCAAGGGGATTCTCCCTTGGGTATTCTGGGTACCGAAATGCCGAAATGTTGAGTTCTACGAGGACCATTCTCCCTCGTGCAAGATTTTAAGACTTAAACTATAACATCCTCCTTTGGGTCCTCAGGTAATTTACACCAGGTTTTGAAGATCAGACTGGAAGGTCTTCTCGAAGGTAAGGGAGTGGTCTCGAAAGGGTGCCTTTGTGGGGAAATCTATCCAAGGCATCAGGTTGGACAAACATAGGAACACATCTCTCGAGAGCAGACTTGAAAATCTATATTTGCTCATCATATATATATATATATATATATATATATATATATATATATATATGTATGTATGTATGTATAAACATAAGCCATATGTGGTCTTTCCAATAAAAACATGCAGCCATCATTTCTGATCAAAACACCATGTAGACAGTCTTATACTGAAACCATTCATAATTGCACAGACTATGAACATACATGTCAGCATAT
>JZKD02S1918464.1:990468-1001758 GCA_000966675.3 Picea glauca
GTCCAAAACATTGGACAAGTAATGAGTCTGAAGAATGAGCTCCATGACATGAAAATGAATGATGATGACAGCATAACATCATACCTTGTGAGAATCTCTCAGTTAAGAGATCAAATACAAGCTAATGAAGAAATCATTTCAGAGAAGGAACTAGTAAATATAGTACTCAAAGTCCTTCCCAAGACATGGGATGCATTTTCCACAAGCATGAACATAAGAAAGGGGTATCCCACATTTGAAGAACTTTGGACTTCTTGTGCACAAGAAGAATCAAGGATTAGCGCAACAGAGAAATACCAAAAGGAATATGATGATCAAGCTTTCATAGCAAAGTTCAATAATTTCATAAATAAGAAGAAGTTTGGCTCAAGGAAGAAACCAAAATCAACAAAAGGATATGTAAAAGATACAATGCTACAACTATCGAAAATATGGTCATTACAGAAACCATTGTCCTGAGTTAAAGAAAAGGAAGGAAACAGACGAAGCAACAATTGTTGAAGAAAGAGAACCATGAAAGAAGGCCAAGAAGGGTAAAACATACTTCTTCTTCTAAGACAAGGTAACAATACTCTTCATAATTCTTGTACATACCATGTTTACATAGTTTCTGTACATATCTTGCATATATATTTCTTAAAAGATAAGATGTTCAAAGAGAAACAATACCTATGGAAGAATAACAAGATAAGGATTGCTATCACAATGACTACAACTCAAGCAATACACATGAAAATATGAAGTACATTGAAAATCCTTGGTAACAATTCCTATGGAAGATATTACATAAGTAAAAACTATAAGATAAGAATTGAACTTGAAGAAACTTGGAAGAAGTAAAAACATAAAGAAGTCAGCAATCAAGCGGAAATTACAAGACTTGTGACACTTTGCAGAAGGCAATAAGGATGTAGACAGAAACATGGACTCTCTTAGATGGACGGAGCCGATTATATAATTCCAAAAGAAGAGGATGCATTCATGCATGAAGCAATGATTAGGAGGGACCGAATCCTAAATAATATGATCCATCGAAGTATCTATCCATGTTCCCATTGATAGTAACAGCCATGAAAAGCAACACGTGTTCAGTTTGACTTTAGAAAAAATCTTATTCAAAAAGAAGCCTTAAAGTATCCTTGGTTGTCCATCTACATCCATGATCCTATGATGAAAGGAATAAGTTTGAATATCCAGGGCATGGAATATATAGAAAACTCCATGGGCCCAAGAACTAAAGAGAAACATGAGGAAGAACATGAAGATTCCAAGAGAGAAAGAAAAGACAGAACAACCAGTCATTATATCGAGAATCACAAGACTACCAGCTTAGTTTGAACCAGCAGAAGCAATCAAGAAGAAGAAATGGAAGTTGTGATGAAGAACATTGTATGAAATATTTATGAATGGAAGAATTGTGAGATTCATAACTAGAGGTTCTCCCGGGTGGAGGGAGAAGACTATGATGATAGCTTGTTCCAGTAACCAGACATACCTCTACCTAAGCCATTATATCTTCTACAATATCCATGGGTTGGAGTTTACATCAGATGAATGTAAGGATTGTTCTCCTCAACAAAGTAATTGAAAAAGAAGCGTATGTAGAGCAACCTCAAGGTTTTGAGGTATACCAGAAAGACACCCTTGTATGCGGATGGAAGAATATCTTGTATGGATTCAAACAACTTGGTGAAAATCCTCTCATGCACAACAAAATCATAGTGAAAACTTTCTATAACAGAGATAATGTATCAGAATGGTTACTCAGAAGTTTGGGATGATGGATTGCTAATCCATGAAAAAATCTCATGATGAAAGAAGAAGTGCTACTTGGATATGTTTCAGTTTGAGCCTTGCCATGATGTCATGAGCTAGCAGGAAAAAAAAGGTATTGAATTCAAACATGATATATATTAATGATCAGATCTATATGAAGCCTTCAGAGAAAACCAGTGTTCTCTATAGACCAAAGTACATTGAGATCTGTGTGATGAAGTCCAGAAAATAGATGTGGTTCTCCAATATATCTTCACAGATGAGCCAATAGCAGATATTTTTGGTAAAGCCTCTGTCCAAGATGAAAAAGTTTGTGTACTCAAGAAACAAGTTGGAGCTCGTGGAGATGACTTCCTTATTGAAAAAGGAAGAGATTAATCCCAGGTTGGGAGGAAGCACTGATGTGTTATTCATTTATGGATAGTCATTTTTCAGTTCAAAAAATGGTCGAGGATGAGTGGTTCCTTTCCAGTTCGGAAAGTCGTTTGATATTTCTGACGGACAGGCATTTTCCAGTTCAAAAAATGGTCCATATTGGGCAGTCATTTTCGTAATGAAAATGGTTCGATAGATTTTTGATGTACCATAGACAACGATTCCCCTTGTGGTCAGTGTGGGGGAATGATCTAGGACAATCATTCTTCTTAGCAATCACTCTGAGTAGTGGTCAAGTAGATTGGTCTGCCTCGTTGGGAATTCATTCTTTCTAAGTTCATAGTTGTGAGCAGTTTGAAAGAATGGTCCATTTTGGAGGTTGGTGTAGGACAGTCATTTCCATTAGGAAATGGTCTGGACAGTCATTCCCTAGGGCAGACTCATTCTCTTCAGGTTGCACTATGTTTAGTGCCAGAGGAATGGTCTAATTAGGTGAATAGTCCATGTTCAAAAATCAGGGACAGGAATTCCCTAGGGAAGACTCATTATATCCAAGTAGCACTATGTTTAGTGCTGGAGGAATGGCCCAGTTAGGTGAATGGTCTAGGCTCGGAAATCAGGGACAATTATTCTTCTATGCTTGAGAAGAATAGTCTAGATAGCCCATGGTTGATGTTTTACTTTCTGAGGGAAGATGCTCTTCCATATCTCACATATGTGAGTGGAAGAATGGCCCAGATAACTCAGTTGATATCATGATATTGTTTCTTGTGCAGGTTGACATCAGATGATATGATTTCTATGGAGACAACATGTCTCTGGACAATAGATGTATGCTATTGTGGTGGATGTGTTCCACTGGTTGTGACTATGTGTCACTGATTAAGTAGTTGTGTGCTACTTGGTGTGGTAGTGGACCATTGGATTGTAGTTGTGTACTACTTTGGATAGACACATTTGTGTTCTATTGAATGAAATTGTTCTGATTTCCATGTAGACTATCAGTAGTGTTGAAAATGATTATCATCTAGATGGATAGTCAGTGTGCTTGTGGACAGAAATTCTCCAGGCAGAGAATTTTCCAGATAGAACAGATTGTTGGTGGACGGGTATTCTCCTTATGGAGAATGGTCCAGGTTGACAATTTTTTGACATGTCATGGACTAATATTTTCCTAAGGCAAAGATTGTGGCCTGATTAGGAAAATGGTTCAAGATCAATATTTTTTAAGGCATATAGGTTGAGACGGATCTCTATGGTACATATGACTCGATTAGAAAATATTCCTAGATTGACATTCCTATAGGAATGGTCTCTGTAGTCCATGGTGTATATTTTAGCATCTGTTGGGACAATCATTCTTCTAGGATGTATGTCTGGATTATAAGAATGGTTTGTGTATCACTCTATGGAGTGAGTGACTTATTTATCATCATGCTTGATTACTCGGATGGAGTATGGCTTTGAGAGATGATGCAGTTGATGCTATCAAATGATAGTGTTGTTGGAGTTACTTCACACACACCTAGGATTTATTTTTCCTTATTTTTTTCCTTTTTTATTAGTCATAATTATTCATTATCTAGTCTCCTATATTTTAGGAGAGAATATTCCACCTGGAGAATATTCTCTTTCAGTTGACACTTCAGTTTGACTAGTTGAGTTGAGTTTAGATGTTGCATTGGGATCATCACCATGCAACATTGGGATCATAACCATGATAATTTGACCTTTCCTTGGGATCATCACCAAACTGGTGCATTAGCCTTGATTCCGTAAGTTAACTCCTCACTACTCTCTGTTAATTCAGTTAATTGAAGACTAGTTGACTAGTTAACTCAACTAGCTGGCAGTTCACTCCCGTAACTGCCTTAGAGACTAGACTAGGTGGAAATTCACTCTCATAACTATTGGTGTGTGTCCAAATCACTCTATACCACCACTATGGTGCATTGGTTCACCTCCAGTGTGAACTCATTGAGCTATACATAGTATATCATGTGTAAACTATGCAATTTTCATAATGGTTAATGAGAATTCTTCTATTCTTTCTCTCCTTCTTCTTCTTTCTCAAATTATCTCTACAAATGTGTGTATTATTATTTAGCCAGATCTATTCTGTGTAGGTTCAACACATTTACATGGTATCAGATCTGACGAACTACTAAGAAAAATCTACACAAAAAAAAATTTGCAGGTACAAAAGATTGAAGACAACGGAAAGATGGAATTCCAAAAAGAATTCATTCTTACACCTTACAACTATTTTTCATGGAAGGAGAAAATAGCCATACATCTCCAATCCAGAGGGTTGTACAGGTTAACCATGAATATATATACAGAGTTGACATCAGCCATAGAAAAATCCAAGTACTTAAATCCCATGGATGAGGCACTTGGAACAATTTGCAGTCTTATTTCTCCCGATCTCCTTTTTCATATATCTTCCTATAAGAATCCCAATGAAGCCTGGACCATATTGGAAGGGATCTTTGGAAAACAGGATGAGATGAGGGGACACATGCTGGAGGTGGAACTGCTTACATTGGATCCAAAAATCTTTGAGAATATCCAAGATTTCTTTACAAAATTCAAGGATTTATTGTCGCAACTCAAAGCTTGCAGGGTTGACAAATCGAAGGAGGAGAAACAAATGGTTCTCACCATTCTCTCCAAACTTGGTCCTAAATTATTTGTATTCATATCTACATTCCATACTATCAGATTCACCTCTGGAGCCACCTGGAAGATGCCTTCTCTTGAGGACTTTATCGAATCCTTGACACAAGAGCAGACCAAGCTCATCAACATGGGCACAATCAAAGGCCCAAAGACGCATGCACTCACTGTGCAAGATGGCAGCCAAAAATATCATAAATCTAAAGATAAAGACAAATGGAACCTCATGCACATCCAAAGAAGGAAGGGTACACAAAAACCCTTCACTGATGCCTCTGAATCCAAAGGAGAAAAGGGAAGAAAAGGGGAGAAATGCACATACTATCACAAAGGATTCCATTCAGAATCTACATGCATGTAAAAAAAAATAGATCTGATGTCTCAAATACTTTAGAAAAACAAACTTGGAGATCGCATCCCTGAAGGTGCCAAGAAGAAGAAGCCAAAAGATCTGAATTCCAAGAAAGGCAATTCTAGCCATGCCTTGATTGTCATCAACTCCTCTCCTGATGCTTGGATCGTCGATTCAGGAGCATCACATCACATGGCTGCCTCAAAAGTAGTATATTCTTCTTTGGATTCATGAAAAGGTCCTCCTATTCTGATGGGGGACAACTCTTATCTCAAAGTCACCAGCAAAGGAAGGATTGAACTCACCAACGGAAGTTTTGAGAATGTGTTGCATGTTCCCAAGATTTTTTTCAACCTTCTCTCTGTGTATCATATGATGAATTCCAACACCGCAAAGAAATTCGTATTCACACCAAATGTCGTGGACATCTACGACATGCAAATCAACTCCAGGGTTTCTACAGGTGAGGTAAATCATCAGTCTAGATTGTATACATTTTTTGAATTCATTGAACCTGATTCTGCTTTACTGCTTACTCATGCTGATGAAAGTAGTAGGATATGGCACAAAAGGTTTGGACATTTGAATTTTAGATACATGCAACAAATTAGCAAGCAAATATTAGTTGATGGTCTACAAGACATCCATTTCTCCAAGGGAGTATGTGAGGGATGTGTTCTCGGAAAACACCCTCAAGAGAAATTCGACACGGGAAAATCTCAGCGAGCTTCCGCACCTTTATATATGATCCACAGTGACCTCATGGGTCCTTTTTTGCATCCATCGATCAGAAAAGCGAGGTTTCTTCTCATTTTTGTTGACGATTTCTCACGTTTTACATGGATCTACTTTCTCAGGAAAAAATCTGAGGTCTTTCAACACCTCAAAGATTTCAAAGATTTGGTTGAGACACAGTCCGGAAAGAAGATCAAAGTCCTCTAAACTGATAACGGGGGGAAATATGTGAATCATGAGATCCATAATATTTTCCATGAGGTAGGGATTCAGCTGTAACACATAGTTCCCTATACTCCGCAGCAAAATAGATTTGTTGAGCGGAAAAACTGATCTCTAAAGGAGATGGAATCTTGCATGTTGCATGAAAAGTCACTACCACAGAGACTATGGGTCGAAGAACTTAACTGTGCAACATACATCCAAAACAGATCTCTCCATAGATCTGTCAAGGATAAGACCCCCTACAAGGCTTGGAGCGGCCTCAAACCGGAAGTGACCCACTTCCGCATTTTCGGTTCATGTGCATGGGCCCAGATTCCCTCTGAAAAGAGGAAGGCACTTGATCCACAGAGGACTGAGTGCATTTTTGTTGGATACCCTGACGATGTGAAGGGATATCGACTTATTGATCTTTCCTTGGACTGGCTCATCATTGAGCATAGTGTCCAATTCAAGGAAAGTGTATCGCATGTACCTCAGCAGTTGCATGTAGACACCTTCACTCTTCCACCTATCCGAGATGATGAGCATGCACATGCCGACTCTTCTTTAGACGAGAGTTATGATTCAAAGGAATCAGATGATTCAGATTCAGATTCAGAGTCAGTACAGTCAGATGCAGAGTCAGAGCATCCATATGCAGTTGTAGAGCCAGAGTAGAGGCCCAAGTGGGCACAGAATACTCTTCAGGATGTAGGGGATCTCGTAGTTGATCCAGCCGATACTAGGAGGACTCGATCTGATTTTGATGAGCCTCTTGTTGCACTCATTGCCACAGAACCATTGCCTTCTAGGAATCTTTTCTTGGTTCAATTTTCAGATCGACAGTCTTATGGCAAGGCTGCTGGAAATCCCTTTTGGGAATCTACCATGCAGGAGGAATAAAACTCCCTCCTCAAGAACCAGACTTGGGATCTGGTTCCCATTCCTTCTGGGAGGAAACTTGTCAGATGCAAATGGGTCTATAGGACCAAGAGTGCAGTGGATGGACAGATCAACAAATACAAAGCCAGGTTTGTCGCCAAAGGCTTTTAGTAGGTTCATGGTATTGACTATGATGAGACCTTCGCTCCAGTAGCGAAGATGTATTCCATATGATTGGCACTTGCCATTGCAGCATCCAAGGGATGGGAAGTCCATCAAATGGATGTGAAGAATGCATTTCTTCATGGTGATCTCTCTGAGGAAATCTACATGGATCAGCCCCAAGGATTTATGCAGGACTCATCTTTGGTCTGACGACTCAAGAAGTCACTTTATGGCCTCAATCAGGCTCTGAGGGCATGGTATGCCAAGATGGATTCCTACCTGTTGTCACGGAACTTTGTATGTTCTAAATCAGACCCAAATGTCTACATGCTCAGGATGGTTGATTCACTTCTACTTTTAGTTTTGTATGTCGATGATTTGTTGATCACCGAGTGCTTGAATTCAGTGATTATTGCAGTCAAGAGGATTCTACATGACATGTTTTTGATGATGGAAATGGGTCTGCTACACTTCCTCCTTGGACTCGATATCATTCAAAATGCATAAGGCATCAAACTGTCTCAATCCAAGTATGCACGAGATCTCCTTGAGAGATTTCACATGACAGACTACAAGTCTGCTACGACTCCTTTCCTATCAGGAGTCAAACTTGAGGATGGAGGGGAGACTCCACTAGTTGACAGCACACTGTATAGACAGCTAGTAGGGAGCTTGTTGTATCTCACACACTCCAAACCAGACCTCTCATATGCAGTTGGCGCAGTTTCCAGGTTCATGCAGGAGCCGCATGAGCTACATTGGAAAGCTGCAAAGTGTATCCTTCGATACGTACAGGGAACCATCACCTTTGGGATTCATTATGCAACAGACTCTACATTAGATCTCATCGGGTTTACTGATTTCAACTAGGCTAGTGATAGCATTGATCACAAGTCCACATCTGGTTACTCACTCAATTTTGGTTATGGGCCTATTTGTTGGTTGAGCAAGAAGAAAGCTTCCATTGCTCTATCTTTAGTTGAGGTAGAGTATAGAGGGGTAGTTAACATAACCATTCAGGATATTCTCACTCAGTTGGGCATTTAGTTTCATCGGTCGATCATCATCTGGTGTTACAACCAAAGCACTCTAAAGTTCTGCAGAGATCTAATTCAAAGGCAGTGGATGAAGCAAATCAAGATCCACATGCACTACATCCAGGACTTAGTACATGAGGGGATCATCGACTTACAGTTTTTTTCTTCAGCAACAGACGGCAAACATCTTCACCGAGACCTTCACTGAGCAGAAGTTCCATTCTCTGTGAAGTTTTCTTGGAGTGAAGGACACAATTGCCTAGCAACTGTAGTTCTTCTTTTTACATACATTGTACCTTGAGGGGGGGGGTTTCCCATGAGGTTTTCCCTCTTTCCTCACTTTATTTTCAGTGTATATTTTGTATTTGGGTACCTAACATGGCCTCACTGCCGGGACCCATTCTTTATTTTCACCATAGTGATGTTCAGGGGGGGTGTTGGAGTTACTTCACACACACCTAGATCACTCTAGACCACCACTCACTATGGTGCATTGGTTCACCTCCAGTGCGAACTCATTGAGCTATACAGAGTATATCATGTGTAAACTATTCATTTTTCATAACGGTTAATGAGAGTTCTTCTATTCTTTCTCTCCTTCTTCTTTCTCAAATTCTCTCTGCAAATGTGTGTATTATTGTTTAGTTGGATCTATTATGTGTAGGTTCAACACATTTACAAGTGTTAATGGTGCTCATGATCTAATCATGAGATAGCTTGTACGGATATGATGATGTTATCGGTTGAATGGTATGTTTGTGCTCAACACCATTGCCTTCAATACCTCCCTAGATAGGAGGGAGTGTTGATATTATGGTAGATGCAGGAGGTATTTACCTCCATGTGTAACCTTGACAAGAATAGAATATTCCAAGAAGAAAGAAGAAACCCTAAAGAATTGAACATAACCCTAGAAGACAAGTCGGCTAAAGGAAATATTTAATATTAAGTGTTTAGCCTTCAGAATGAGAAGTTGGCCCAGACAACTCAGGAAAAAATGTATAAATACAGGGAACTAGATCTCATTTGGTACATAAAGCTCGCAGCTGCAGAAGTGAAGAAGTACATACTGCAGAAACTGGGTAAGTGCACAAGTCTGAGGAGTAGCTGCAGTTGCAGCGACTGCAACCTGTATTCTCGATTTAGGCTTGGAATTTATATTGGTTATGGTTTGTACTTTCTTCCTTGTATGCTAGCTCTAGAGAGAGAGGTATGCTACATTGATTGGCTATTAGGCCTAGGGTTTTCTTCTGGAATCATTCTCTATCAAGGTTAAGGTGATCGGGGTGGCTTCGGCCTATGGTTGGGTGACAATATTGTTATATTTTCTATGGTTAAATGAGCACATCTATTACTTTCTAGCATATGCCACCTGGGAGCTCGCCACCAACAATTCCCTCATTTGAAGCCTTGAGGACAAGGTTGTTCTTCAAGGACCAAGGCATGTTAGGGACCTAACCTCCCTAACCCCTCACATAGGTAGAATAATATAATTCCATGTAATAAAGGCCAACATTAATAAGGCCTCGCAATAAGGAATATTAAGTCAAATGTAAGAAGACCTAATAGAAGCTTTCGCTTCTAGAAGGATCTTCCTCTAGATTGTTCTTTTGGATAGATAGAATATAAATAGAAGTAGAGGGTATGAGAAATCTTGTCTTGGATATTATTGTAATAGATCTCTTCTATGCTGGAGGTTTCCCCCTCGGAGAGGAAAGTGAACATTGCTATCATTAATCAAAGTTCTCTTTCTGGTGTTATTCTGGTATTGTTTTAATTATATAATTGCTTCTCTAGCATTTCTAGCTAAAATATTTATGTTCTGCATACTATTTTATATCGGGAATACTAGTCAAGGAGAGGTGAGATGCAACTTTACATTATTTTTCCTAATATATATATATATATATGGAATTCACCATCTTGCATGCAATGGGTGGTATTGAAGTGCGAAAATGTAGTTAGAGGAAAGAAACAATATATTAATTGTTTGACATTTTTAAAAGTTTTTCCTAGGATTTTTGTCTCGATAGTTTTATATTAAGATAATTTAACTTTGTAATTTATAGTTTAAAGAGGATTTCTGAGATGCAAGGTGTTTCGACTTGTCATATTGTGATGATTATCTTGAATTTATCAGCCAAATTTTACATTGAAGGATTTATAGTCATAGCGTAATCATAATTTGTTTGTCTGGATGTTTATTTTTTATGCTATCAAATTTTAAATCATACTAGCCAAAATTCCAACATTCAGTACTACAAGTCTCAGTTAAAAACATTTCTCTGAGTAAAAGGGAACCTTGAGTTTCATCGTCGTTGTTTGTCAACCTCTTTCAAACAACGGTCACCATGCTTATAATGGAGCTCTAGTTTAAAAGTTGTTATATTTTGAAGTTTCTGGGTCTCCACTAGTGCTAGCCCTTTTTTTCTACACAAATTTATGGTCATGTTATCCCCAATTTCTAGGGATAACTAGGTAGATGATGTCTCGAGCCCCTCAGGTTGCAGACATGGAGTGAGAGACATATGGCTAACAACGTCCACTTGCACAGACAGAGGCATGCTTCACCACCAAAGATCTTTGATTCATCACGATGGTATCCACCACATCAACTTTCTTCTAGAAGACAATGGGACTTTCTCCATAAGGTACAAGCCATGCATTATGGTGAGTATCATTTCAATATTTGAGGCATTTGAGTATGTTGCATTTAAAACTGCTTTTGATTAGGTAACATCTGCTTGAAATTATTCTCTTTGACAAGCCATCATGCCATTCTTGATCATACTTTCCATTTTCCACACTTGATCCCCTAGTCTCCTTATCTTTTTATATTTTCGGGTGCACTGACCCAAGAAGGGGTTGTCCCTCACTTCATGGGTAGAAGGGGTAAAGGCCTAGAGGGAATGTAGCTAGAAAAAGATAAAATCCAAAATTATAACCTTCCAAATGATCGCCCAAAGAGGCCTTGAGAACAATGAAATATCTCTCCTAAAAAATGAAAGACCTAGAAAAGAAAATTCACATTATATAGATGTCCCACTTGTTGAGGTGTGTACACTCATGCAGTGTCCCTTTCTTT
>JZKD02S1918464.1:1056283-1071152 GCA_000966675.3 Picea glauca
AAGTGTGAGGAGAAAGGCTTGTTCTCTGAGAGGCCATTCATTGTTGTGATAACTAAAAAATGCCTAGGAGAATAGGCACAGTGCACTCAATGAAACACAGTTTGACCTAAGTGGCGTCGCATTCGATCATATGGGAACTAATGGAAAAACCCCATCACTTTGCAACTCTTGAGAGCTCCCAGTGGTTTACAGACAATGTAACACACATAAACAAAACAGGAAGAAATCACATTTAGTTATTATATCCATGGGTTGATGTAAGTTGTGATGGTATTATACAATTATTCGAGTATTGAGTGGAACCCTCTCCAAAAGCCCATGGTCAGAATGTTGGAGGTTGTGGAGAAAACCATCGTCTTTTCACTAGAGTTGAAGCCACACCCTTGCCCAAGACGTCCAACTAGATGGCTCAATTGCACGGAAGCGTAAAATTGTATGTGACCATTATTGAAAATACTCACCTCTACTTCCCAGTTTAGCTTAAATATGGATTCAAAATATGAGTGAGTCTATGTTGATGTGTTATCATGTACCACATGTGATTAATAAGATTAAATGGATAAATTTCAAACCTCGCATCATTGATGATCAGATCGAGCTATGGACTAGCGAGTGTGTTAAAATTAAGCAGTTGCAAGAGCCATTCTCCGGGAGGATGGCAAAGACCCTAGATGAGATCTAGAGCCCCCAGTACACTCCTGGGGTTCTTGGTCTGGGACCAATCAATTAGAGCCATGGAAAAATACCCTAGTGAGGGCCCCCAGTGTATTGTTGGGGTTCTTGTTCAAGGACCAAGCAGTTTGATGATATAAGTCCCTAGATGTGTTCTAGGGCCCCTGGATGTGTTCCAAGGAATCCTTGATCGGTGCTTGGATTGATCCATGGTTGTGTACCTTGGTGGATAAGACCCTAGTGGTGATCTAGGGCCTCCAGACACGTTTTGGAGTATCTTGGTCTGGGACCAGGCAATTTCTTGGTTAAGTACCATGCCGAGATGATGTGTGATCTTCTTCTCTCTCGGGATAGTCCATGAGACCTAAGAGAAGTTCAGAAGAAGGACATGATCACATCATTGACCTTCCTCTTATGTTGGGATGATAAAAGCTTATAAGTTATCATGAGAATTATGTGGACATTTTTCCATTGAAGAAGAACCCCCTTTGAATTTGTCTTGTTATTGTTGCAACCCCTTGCTTGAGCCACGTCCTCCTTAATGTTTATGTGTTTTGGTTCTTTTCTAGATTCGTTAACTTTGGTTCTCCCCTCTTTGGCTTGTTGACTATTCTAATTAATATTTTATGATTATAATATTAATTGTTTAATTTGTTTACATTAGGGTTTAACCTAACCCTAATTTTAGGGCTATTTTAGCTAACCGTAATCTACCTACCTAAACTATAAAAGGGAGATACCTCACCTCTCTTTACTCACTCATTCTTCTTCCATCAATCATTCTCTTGGTCTGAAATTGTTGTTGTGGCTCCTTCCTGTTCAGTTTGGAAAAGATCAGATTTCTCTTGCTAAGTTTAGTTGCAACCTCCTTGGTCTGAGGTTTTGCTAGTATGTGGTGTGGCCCCTTCTTGTTCAAGTTGGTATGTGGTGTGGCTCCCTCCTTGGTTGTTGGTATAGGGTGTGGCTCCCTCCTTGGTTGATTGTAAAGTGTTGTGACTCCCTTGTTCTAGTCATTAGAAGTGGTGCGGCCTTCTTTTTAATCCATGTTTTTGCTTGGGATAGCCACCGATGGTTTATCCTTCCTATATGTAGTTTCTACCAACCCCTAAGGGTATTTGGCCTATTACTAGTGTTTCCTTTGTCCTTTTATGGTGACCTATGTTTGTTGCCCTTAATAGGGTTTGTAGGTCAGCCCTCTAACTGTTGTTATTACTACAGCGGCTTTGTTTTGGACAATTTTTTCAAGGTTGTTAGTGACTTCCTCCTTTGGACTGTGGTGTCCTTGTTTCAGTCTTGCACTTGATATTCGGTATGTTGGTTGTTTTTCTGATATTTCCCTAAAATTTCTTCTTGGAAAAACTATTCACAAGAGCATGATGAGATCTACCCCTGAGGGTTTTGATCCATGACCCTTAAAGATTTTTATGAGCATACAGAAAAGAGGACAACAACAAGCTCATCAGGTAAATATGTTCTTTGTTTTTGCTAAGGTAATGTTCAGATATGTTCTTTGTTTTTGCTAAGGTAATGTTCAAATATGTTCTTTGTTTTTTCTAAGGTAATGTTCAGATCCATTGTATTATTTATGTTATTGGTTTACATCAGAATTTGTGAATATATTGTTGATCCAAAACTACAATAGTAAATAAAATTAAAAAGATATTTTTGTTTCTAGTTTTCCCTCAAAATTCTAACCTCGTATCGGAGCATAGGGCGTGAAAAGAGCTCAATTGTGGCAAACTTTTGACCCTGCATAGATCCACACCTAAGGTTTTGTTTTGCAGATCAACAGTAAGTTTGTTTTATATCAAATCTTGTTTTCAGTATGACTTCATCTTCAATCAAAGCAGAAGATAGGCTTGAAGGGGCTTCAAACTTCAATGCTATAAGGCTAGGGGTTTTAATATCCTAGAAGAAAGTGACTTGGATGAGTTGGTTACCAGGGTGATGGAAGAACCTACTTCAAATGCAAGAAGAGCAGCCTATAAGAAGAGCCAAGCCAAATCCAAGAGGGTCATTTTTTACTCAGTTAAGGACAGCATGATGCCTCTTATAGCTCATCTAAGGATAGTTAAGGAATGCTTTGATGCCCTAGAAAATATATATGAAAAGAAGGCCCTGACTCAAAAGAGGACTTTGAAGAAACAACTATGTACATTAAAGATGGGAAAGGATGAAACTACCTCTGCCTTCTTTTCTAAAATTTCCCAAACAAGATATCAACTTGCAGCAATTGGAGTTTCAATGGATAATGATGACCTTTTACAAACAAGAGTAGATGGTCTTCTTGAATCATGGGATACATTTCTCTCATCATTCAATGGAAGAGAAGTTCAACCCAACTTTGAGAGATTATGGAATGATTTCCTGGAAGAAGAGGGTAGATTTAAAATTATAAATGAACCCTCAACGGTGAAAGACCATGCTCTTTCAGTCAAAACCAAGAAATGGAAGAGGTTTCCTCAGCACAAAGGAAAAGGTAAGAAACCAAGGTAAGCATTCTCACTCTCACTCTTATTTGTCTAAAGTAAGATTCTTTCACTGTAAAAGGCTAGGTCATTATGCAAAATATTGTAGGAACCCTCCTTCACAGCAGAAACGGAAAGGCAGTTTCCATGCTTAAGTTGCAACTGAGGAAGAAGAGCCTCAAAGAAGGAGAACCAGAGCTACTACTAAATAACAAGAACAACGCAAAGAAAGTTATCTTGTTTCATCTCTCTCTGGTACTGTCACCAAATCGAAATAAATTTGGTTAGTGGACAGTGGGGCCTCCAAGCACATGACAGGACTCAAACAAAACCTTGTGAACTATCGAGATAAGAAGTTCAATATAAAATTAGAATTGGGTGATGACAGCACCTATGACATCAAAGGAATTGGTTCAGCTTCAGTCAGGTAATGTATTTCATATTGAAGCAATTCTTTATGTTCCTGGATTAAAGAAAAATATTATCTCAATTGCAGTTCTAGAAAGTAAAGGGTACTCAGTAGCCTTCTCCAAAAGAAAGGCTCTTATTTGGCCCCCAAACGAAAGTATGAGCTCAACCATCACAATCGGAGCTCAAGAAGGTGGACTTTACAAAGTCATTGGTCAATTTATTCATGCATTAGCTCATGATATGATCAACCCTTGTGAACTATGGCACAGAATGTTTAGACATCTCAACTATAATGCTCTCCCAGGTTTGCAAAAGATGGTAACAGGTAAGCCAGTTTTTCCTTTTGAGCATGATAGTATTTGTAGAGGTTGTGCTCTTGGTAAAAATACAAAGAAAGCTTACCTTCATAGTAATAGAAAAACTAATGGTATCTTAGATCTTATTCATTCTGATCTTTGTGGACCTATGACTGCTCCATCCATGAATGGTTGTCTTTATTATATCATTTTTATTAATGATTGTTCTCGTAAAACTTGGATTTATTTTCTGAAAAACAAAGATGAATCTTTCAGTAAATTTCAGGATTTTAAGAATCTTGTTGAGAATCAGACAGGTAGACACATCTGTGTTTTCAGAACAGACAATGGAAAAGAATTTGACTCCCACAAGTATGATGATCTCTGTCGTTCTTCCAAGATTACGAGGGTGTTGATTGTGGCTTATAATCCCCAGCTGAATGGGGTTACAGAAAGAAAGAACGGGACAATTTGTGAAACAAACATAGCTATGATGTATGATCAAAATCTTCCATTGTCTCTTTGGGCCGAAGTTGTGATCATTTTATTCAGAACAGGTGTCCTCATAAATCCCTGGAAGAGAAAACTCCAGAAGAAGTATTCACCGGTAAGAAGCCTTCAGTTGACCATTTGAGAATTTTTGGTAGTCATGTCTACATTCATATACCAAAAGAAAAGAGGACTAAGCTAGAGCCCTCTAGAAAGAAAGGCACTTTTGTGGGGTACAGTGAGACCTCAAAATCATATTGAATCTATGTACCAGGGAAAAATTATATAGACGTCAGTGGAGATGTGACCTTCCATGAGGAAGTTGCTTTCATCGTTCCAGAGAACTTCCATGTGATATAGAGGAGAAGGAAGCTCCATCTCCAGAACCTTCAAAATCACCATTTTTGGATGAGCAGAGGGAGGAGGCTAGAGAGCCTTCAATGGATCCCATAATGGATTATGTTGAGTTTCCCATAGAGAAACCTCATGTCAAAAGGAATCTAACTTGGTGCTGAGAAGTTTTAAAGGAAGCAGAGAAGCATACAGCACCTAAAGGTACTTTGAGAGAAAGCAAGAAGCCAGATAAATACTCGGGTTTGATAGCTCAGTTGAATCTTGTAATTGACTCAGAACCTTCCACTTTTGATGAGGTTTCCAAACATAAAGTGTGGAAGGATGACATGATAGAAGAGTATGAATCAATATTGAAGAATGATGTATGGGAAGTGGTCCCAAGACCTCAAGGAAAATCAGTAGTAACCTCTAAATGGATTTACAAAATAAAGCATGCACCAGATGGCAGTGTTGAAAAATTCAAAGATAGATTTGTGGGTCGTGGCTTCTCTCAGAAAGAAGGAATTGATTATGAAGATATATTTTCTCTTGTTGTCGGGTATACCTCTATCAGAATCATCATCTCTCTAGCTTCAGTTTTTAATTGGAAACTTCACCAAATGGATGTTAAGACTTCCTTTCTTAATGGTGAAGTTGAGCAAGAGGTTTATATCGAGCATCCTGAGGGTTTCATGATCCATAGGAAACAATACCATGTCTGCAAACTCAAGAAAGCCTTGTATGGATTGAAACAAGCTCTCAGAGCTTGGTATGGAAGAATTGACAGTTTTCTTTAGAGTCTTGGGTTCTCCAAGAGTATAGAAGACCCTAATATTTATATAAATATTGTGAAGAATCATCATGTTATCTTGGTTTTATATTTGAATGATTTGTTCCTTACTGGAGAGGAACATCTGATAGCTCAAACTAAGAGGGAGTTATCAGCAGAGTTTGAAATGAAGGACTTAGGTCGTATGCATTACTTTCTTGACTTAGAGGTGTGGCAGAAATCTGGTGAGATCTTTCTCTCACAAAGCAGGTATGTACTTGATGTGCTTCCCAAATTTGGGATGTTGGACTGTAATTCCATGACCACACCTATGATTTCTAACCTGAAAAAGTTACATGATCAAGCTACAGGTTCAGATCCAGAAGACCCTACCATATATAATCATATTATTGGGTCCTTGATGTATCTAGTACATACCAGATTGGACATTTATTATACAGTAAATGACCTTAGTCATTTCATGAGTGAATTGAAACACATTCATATGGTTGTTTTTAAGCATATTCTCATATATGTCTGAGAGACTATAGCCTATGGGATCAGATACACTTCCATTGGAGGTGTAATGATTCATGGCTATACATATTCAGATTGGATGGGTAGTACAGTGGACTAGAAGAGCACTTTCGGATATTGTTCTAGTTTGGGTTCAGCTATGATCTCTTGGTCCAGCAAGAAGCAGGGCTCCATATCCCAAAGCACTACAGAGGCAGAATACATTGTTGCAAGTGCTACCAATAAAGAAGCAATGTGGCTCAGAAAGCTACTCTTAGATTTTTTCAGTGTTGAGCTAGAACCCACAGTAATTCACTGTGATAACCAGAGTCGTATAAAGCTCTCTGAGAATCATGTGTTTCATGACAAATAAAAACACATTGAGATGAGATATCACTATGTTCGGGACATGGTTCAGAAGAACATTATCAGTATTCAGTATGTTCCAATGATGTAACAAACTGCAGATATTTTGACCAAGCCCCTGTCGTTGACAAAGTTTGTGTACTTTCGAGACAAGCTTAGTGTTGCTAAGAATGCCTCTCTTGTTGAGAGGGAGTGTTAAAATTAAGCAGCTGCAAGAGCCATTCTCTGGGAGGATGGAAAATACCCTAGCTAAGATCTAGGGCCCCCAGTACACTCCTGGGGTTCTTAGTCTGGGACCAAGAAGTTAGAGCCATGGAAAAAGACCCTAGTGAGGGCACCCAGTGTATTGTTGGGATTCTTGGTCAAGGACCAAGCAATTTGATGATATAAGTCCCTAGATGTGTTCTAGGGCCCCTGGATGTGTTCTAGGGAATCCTTGCTCGGTGCTTGGATTGATCATTGGTTGTGTAACTTGGTGGATAAGACCCTAGTGGTGATCTAGGGTCCCCAGACACGTTCTGGGGTATCCTGGTCTGGGACCAGGCAATTTCTTGGTTAGTACCAAGCCGAGATGATTTGTGATCTTGTTCTCTCCCGGGATGGTCCATGAGACCTAGGAGCAGTTAAGAAGAAGTACATGATCACATCATTGACCTTCCTCTTATGTTGGGATGATACAATCTTATAAGTTATCATGAGACTTATGTGGACATTTTGCCATTGAAGAAGAACCCCCATTTGACTTTGTCTTGTTACTGTTACAACCCCTTGCTTGAGCCACATCCTCCTTAATTTTTATGTTTTTTGGTTCTTTTCTATCCGCCTTGACTTTGGTTCTCCCCTCTTTGACTTGTTGACTATTCAAATTAATATTTTATGATTAAAATATTAATTGTTTAATTTGTTTACATTAGGGTTTAACCTAACCCTAATTTTAGGGCTATTTTAGCTAACCCTAATATACCTACCTCAACTATAAAAGGGAGAGACGTCACCTCTCTTTAGTCACTCATTCATCTTCCATCAATCATTCTCTTGGTCTGAAATTGTTGTTGCAGCTCCTTCTTGTTCAGTTTGGAAAAGGGTGCAGCCTCCTTGGATAAGATTTATCTTGCTAAGTTTTGGTGTGGCCGCCTTGGTCTGAGGTTTTGTTGGTATGTGGTGCAGCCCCTTCTTGTTTAGGCTGGTATGTGGTGTGCCTCCCTACTTGGTTGTTGGTATAAGGTGTGTCTCCCTCCTTGGTTGATTGTAAAGTGTTGCGGCTCCCTTTTTCTAGTCATTAGAAGTGGTGTGGCCTTCTTTTTTATCCATGTTTTTGCTTGGGATAGCCACCGAGGGTTTATCCTTCCTATCTGTTGTTTCCGCCAACCCCTAAGGGTATTTTTCCATCATGTCGATGTCTCTTTGCTGGTATTGTCATCTGTACTTTGTGTTGTTGTTGTCTCCTTGCTACTATTGCTATCGTCTCACTGTTGGTACACCTATGTGTTGTTGTTGTCCTATTACTAGTGTTGCCTCTGTCCTTTTATGGTGACATGTGTTTCCTTCCCTTAATAGGGTTTGTAGGGTATCCCTCTAACTGTTGTTATTACTACAACAGTTTTGTTTTGGACAGTTTTGTCAAGGTTGTTAGTGACTTCCTTCTTTGGCCAGTGGTGTCCTTGTTTCAGCCTTGCACTTGATATTTGGTATGTTGGTTGTTTTTCTAATATTTCCCTAAAAGTTCTTCTTGGAAAAACTATTCACAAGATCATGATGAGATCTACCCCTGATGGGTTTGATCCATGACCCTTAAAGCTCTTTCTAAGCATACAGAAAAGAGGACAACAACAGGCTCTTCAGGTAAATATGTTCTTTGTTTTTGCTAAGCTGTTCAGAAATGTTCTTTGTTTTTGCTAAGGTAATGTTCAGATCCATTGTATTATTTATGTTATTGGTTTACATCATAATTTCTGAATATATTGTTGATCCAAAACTACAGTAGTAAATAAAATTAAAAAGATATTTATGTTTCTAGTTTTCCCTCAAAATTCTAACAGAATGCTTTTCAATTTACCACCAAATGTTTCTTGTGAAATTCCACCACCCCCTACCATAGTATTTAAAATATATATACTAATCAAACAAGGTTTCTTCTATCCATATAAAAAAATTTAAAATAACATTAAGATAAGCCAAAATGCACTGACACAACAAAAATTTCCGATCAAAATACTAGGGAATGGAAGGGAGTCTTTTCCATGGGCCCTATAAAGGGTCATATAGAGTTGGGCCACAAGCGGGATATTAAATGGAACTTGTATTCCAAATACTAAAGGATAAGGACGATGCAGGAACAATTGAAAATTTGAAGGAACACATGGAGAAGGATAGCTAAGCGAATGATTTTTAAACACTTTGTTTTAGATGACAAGGTTCGACACCACTCCCTCAATAAAATACACCTTTCATGTAGTTATTTGAGCATTGAATGGTAAGCTCAAATAGTGAACCTTGTTGGTTTTAAGGAGTACAACACACATGGGTTAAACATTCACTAAAAACCCCATTTCCAACCATTTTATTGACATGATTTGTGTTGATGTTTCTGGTAGCTGAGGGAGTTATTCACCTCTGGGATAACCTTTCTTATAGAAGAATTTGGCAAGAAGTTAAAGGAAAACCATTGGAAGTCAAAGAAGATCCCATAAGAGAAGTCGGCTTCACATAAAATAATAAAGAAGAATTATAATGCTTCAGAAGTAAATTCGGCTCTAGAAGAAAAAGATAAACATAAAGTATATTTTCCAAAACGTCAGGTTGGCCCTGCCAGAAAATTCATTGGACAGATTAGTATAAATAAGAGTGACGCCTTCCTCATTTGGCACACTCTCTCATGGAGATATAGTGCAATTTTGGTGGAGATTTGCAGTTGCAAAAAGAAGGAAGTAGGGCGAATCTTGGTTAGGGTTTCCTCATACCTCTCACTAGGGTTTGTCTTTTGTGATGTGTGTTGGCGTCGGAAGTCACTCCTGGATTTCAGCAGGAGCAGAGCCCAATGCCCATCAGTTTTTTATGTCACGATTTGTTTAACGGGGTGATCAAATGGGTAGAGACTCGAGAAGATATCACTCAAACTCAGGGACTGGGTCCGGCATTGGATGAACAAAGGAGGTCTTGATCTAACTTCAGTCAGTGGGTTGATTTGAAAATGAGCAGGTGGAAGACTTGGTGAGGGGAGTGGACAAACTACCTCAGGCAACGGGCCTTTCAGGAATTCGTAGAAGAAAAAAAAAACTTTGAATGCGAGATCCTCTGGTTCAGAGCTTCAAGAAACTGAGAGGGGGAGACTTGACTGGATTCTCCAATTCCAAGTCATTCAGCGCTAAGAAAATCATAGAGACCAATTAGAAACAGTGCAACTGTTACAGTGATCAAACTCTACATCATCCTATAACAACTACCGCTCGACTGGATTCTCCAATTCCGAGCCATTCTAATACAGTGTAGACAAAGATGCGAAAGAAAATCTAACATTCATCAGACAAGAAGTCTCAAGAGTCCAGACATAACCAGGAAAACAGTGCTTCATTAAAGTTTACCACTGGGAGCCTTGCTCAACCATTGATGCTTTACAAAATGGAGAAAATGCCTACATATACTCAAAAACAACCACAGCAACAAAAACAAGACGCTGCATTAAAAACATTGTGTCTGCATGTCTTCTGACAGCCTGCCCATGCAGACTTAGGATGATCGTGCGCCTACGACGGACGCCATCAGATTTCGGATTGTCCTTCTGCAGGTGAGTCGACGTGAATTAGTCCTTTGCCGGACCTTACTTTTATGGTGGAGTTGATGTCCAACCACCAGCAACTGCCGCAATAACTACTTTTTGGGATCGGGGACGGCCTCCGTCAACTTACCCTTCTGGGACGTGGAGGTCTCCTAATGGTGCCACCTGGATCAGCCGAACGGTCTTTCTTTGGACGCTACTTCGCTGGACTGTTGCGAGGGACCCCTATGGATGATGTGGGAGAGGGTGTGACAGGGGTTAAAGGCGTGAACACTGTGGAGGTGACGAAGAAGAAATGGGAGCTGTGACATCAGCTGAGGAATGCCACATGGTCTGAAAAAGACAGAGGAGGAAGGAGCATGGAGTGCGGGAGTACAGGAGGAGGTGACTGGGAAAGAGGGACACATGGCAGGAGACGAGAGGACGACGAGCTGAGGAGGTGCCATGTGGATGGAGAGAGGGAACTTGGATAGATGACAAGGGAAAAGGGAGGCGATAAGTGGAAAACAGGTGGCAATTGGGAGGATGATACCAAAGGTGACACATCAGGCCAGGGGCTCCACAATAATAACACATCAATTCTGGACCCCCCCCCTGATTAAAGGTAGAAAGGCAAGGGAGGTCCGGAATGAAGCCTCAGCCATTGATTTAGGTGCCCCTATCATGGCCATTAGAGAGTTGTGCGCTCAATTCCGGACCCCCCCCCTCCGCTTAAAGGTAGAATGGTGGGGGGGCTCCGGAATCCGCTCCTGACCGTAGATCCGAGCACGCAGATCCTGGCTGCCCAGATCCATGCCCCCTTTAAGTCCAACGCACTCGAGTTTCATCGATGGATGGACGGCTAAGATGACTTTGGCGCTTTCGCTAGGAAAATCCCAAAAGGCCCCACCTGAGGCTCAGATCTGCGCCGCGTGTCCTTCAGATGAACAACCGAGAGGGCTTTGTCATTAAAAGGGGGCTTCCTCCATTCCCGGGCTCGCTTATCGTGACCTAGCGCTAGGACCGTGGGCTCAGATTTGAAGGGTGCTTATCGGCATTTCGGGGTTCGAGGTTTCGAGATGTAAAATGACGAGGAGCTCTTGCCCCTCGAATCCCCGACTGTCGACATGACATGATCACGCACCACGTGTCATTTTGGATGGACGGTCGAGATCCTTCATGAATGTATATGGATGATACCCATCATGCTAATCCCAGCGCAACTCCGCTAACCTCGATTTCCCGCCGATCGCCGATCTGTTCTTATGAAAGAATCTGGACCATCGTCAATATAATTTCGCTCGCTTACTGGCTGGAAGCTTGAAACGAGATTTTTCCATGATGCGCTTGGGCGCTCCTCGTACAACTTGCAGACCCAAAAAATCTTGTGCCTAGGACAAGAAATGTCGCTAACATTAGGCTCCATGGAGGATAGAGTCATCCCTGTGATGCTCTAAGAACTCATTTCGTAGCTTCAGTGCCTTGTTGTTGGGCTATGAAGTCATGCTCAAAACATCCCGCTGCTGAAAATACAGGCCGAAAAATAAAAGTAACAAAATAAAGCTACATGCTCAAAGGAGCTTATTTATATACAGTCCTAATGCTAATAAAATATTTTACATGGGCTAGGTGAAAGAAAACTTCCACCATAACCATTCAAGTAGCTTCCTGGATAGAAGCTCCTTCCTTCTGTCGATGATCACCAGTAGATAGTGTAACCATGACAGCAGAACGGCTACACTCTTCAACTTCTCCTCACAGGGTGAAGTTGATATGGAATAGGGCGGCTCCAAGGCATAAAGGACATGCCACTCCATGTATTCGCCGACAGGTTCATAGAATGAGTGGCCAATTCCAGGAAATTGGCGATAGACAGCATCTTCTGCTACATAGTTGTTCACGTGTGACCGAATATCTCTGATAAGCACAGGTGGGTGAATAACTGAAGTGGACTCGCTGATCTCAAATGGTGGTTGCTCACTAACTAGCTCTGGAATGAAATATGTGATCAGTTGTTCCTCTGGTTCCTTTTCCTCTTCTTGGCTCTCCCCCGGGTCAGATTCGTATTTATCATAAATAGGGACCATGGGTTGGTTCTTCTTGCTGACTGGCTCTTCAGTATCTTTATAGTGATCAAATGTAGGATAAGCGTGCTGCTCATCATCACTATAATACACATCAAAAAGGGGTTGTCCTTCATTGATATGGCCCTCCTCCAGAACATTGATCCCGTCAAAAATTTCCGTTTCAGGGACAGTGGGACCTGCTGCTTCTGGCTGCCCATACATAATCCTTTTATCTTTAATCCCAGGTAAGAATATATCGTGAGAAACCCCTTGAAGGAAAAGAGAAAAATCCTCCTCCACAACCATCTCTTCTTTAAAAATGGGGAGGTCTTCATCATCATAAGCAGGGCAGCTACGAACATCTGCCTCAACCCGATACCCAGGTGAGCCATCTACCATGGACCACATTTGCTCTATAAACTCACAATTTCCACAAGAGGCATGTTGATCGTTATGAATATCTGAAAGAATAGAGGCATCTGATATAATGTCAGATGCTTCCGTTCTAGGGCTAACACAATTAATATCATTCAACACCTCTATATTTTCCTGGCAAATGCTTTCCTCCACAGTAAAAGCTTCATCACGGACCTGGTCTTCAGGGCCAGCAGAGGCTTCATGAAGCGAAGAAAACTCCTCACAACTGTTTTCATACAAACAATCAGCTGGAAAATAATCTTTACAAAATGAATTGAAAGCCGTATGAAAACCTGTTAAAGAGCGGATGCTTGCAGTGGGAAGAGACCGACACCATTCAAGAGCAGCTCCCTTCAATGAATACCTGAAGAGCTTAATCCGGACATCCTCCTGCGTGATATTGTGTCGATGAATAGACTCATGGAAGTTCAGTAAATGCTCAGCTGGTTCCTCCCAACTTGATGCATGAAATTCGGGGAGGAAATCTTCCCATTGGTCTCTATCAGGAAGTGCATTAGGGAACCCAACTATCTGGGAAAATTCATAGAAAGCAAAACTTTGAGCCAAAATTTTCTCCATATCGAACCAGTGGAGTCGCCAATCAATCCTCGAATCATGGAGTCGCCAGGTGAAATATGCACAACTTCAAATGTGCCTGGTCCTTATTCACCATCAAAGACCAGATCTTAACGTTGTCATTACCCCAGGAAGCTTCTCAGGCTGAGAAAGCAGCTGCTGAAACCTTCTCGAGAAATCTCCTTAGGGTCATCTTTCAGGTGTGCTAACAGTAGTCACAGCTGAAATAGTGATGTGGAAACAATGGAGTTTCCACAGTGGAGTCGTCAGGTGCACAGTAGCAATCTTTAAGGGCTCTGATGTCTGATACACCTTCAGAATCAGAGGCTCAATGTCGTTCTGCCCAGGGAAAATCTTCAACTCCGTCCCCGGCAATGGCGCCAGAAATGTTGGCGTCGGAAGTAACTCCTGGATTGCAACAGGAGCAGAGCCCAATGCCCATCAGTTTTTTATGTCACGATTTGTTTAACGGGGTGATCAAATGGGTAGAGACTCGAGAAGATATCACTCAAACTCAGGGACTGGGTCCGACATGCGAGGAACAAAGGAGGTATTGATCTAACTTCAGTCAGTGGGTTGATTTGAAAATGAGTAGGTGGAAGACTTGGTGAGGGGAGTGGACAAACTACCTCAGGCAACGGGTCTTTCAGGAATTCGTAGAAGAAAAAAAAAACTCTGAATGCGAGATCCTCTGGTTCAGAGCTTCAAGAAACTGAGAGGGGGAGACTTGACTAGATTCTCCAATTCCAAGTCATTCAGCGCTAAGAAAATCACAGAGACCGATTAGAAACAATGCAACTATTACAGTGATCAAACTCTACATCATCCTATAACAACTACCACTTGACTGGATTCTCCAATTCCAAGCCATTCTAATACAGTGTAGACAAAGATGCGAAAGAAAAGCTAACATTCATCAGACAAGAAGTCTCAAGAGTCCAGACATAACCAGGAAAACTGTGCTTCATTAAAGTTTACCACCGGGAGCCTTGCTCAACCATTGATGCTTTACAAAATGGCGAAAATGCCTACATATACTCAAAAACAACCACAGCAGCAAAAACAAGACGTTGGATTAAAAACATTGCGTCTGCATGTCTTCTGACAGCCTACATATGCAGACTCAGGATGATCGTGTGCCTATGACAGACGCCATCAGATTTCGGATTGTCCTTCTACAGGTGAGTCGACGTGAATTAGTCCTTTTCCAGACCTTCCTTTAATGGCGGAGTTGATGTCCAACCACCAGCAACTGTCGCAATAACTACTTTTTGGGATCGGGGACGGCCTCGATCAACTTACCCTTCTGGGACGTGGAGGTCTCCTAATGGTGCCACCTGGATCAGCCGAACGGTCTTTCTTTGGACGCTACTTCACTGGACTGTTGCGAGGGACCCCTATGGATGATGTGGACGAGGGTGTGACAGGGGTTAAAGGCGTGAACACTGTGGAGGTGATGAAGAAGAAATGGGAGCTGTGACATCAGCTGAGGAATGCCACGCGGTCTGAAAAAGACAGAGGAGGAAGGAGCATGGAGTGCGGGAGTACAGGAGGAGGTGACTGGGAAAGAGGGACACATGGCAGGAGACGAGAGGATGACGAGCTGAGGAGGTGCCATGTGGATGGAGAGAGGGAATTTGGATAGATGACAAGGGAAAAGGGAGGCGGTAAGTGGAAAACAGGTGGCAACTGGGAGGACGATACCAAAGGTGACATGTCAGGCCAGGGGCCCCACA
>JZKD02S1918464.1:1079505-1104429 GCA_000966675.3 Picea glauca
AAAATCCAACCATGTTAAGGGTTGGTGTGGCTCAGGTCGGGTGCGATCCCCGGGTGATTTTGACGGCTTAGATGCCCCTGAGTCATGGTTTCTCAAGCCACAGGTTAATCGCGTAGCCAACAGGTCCCGCACAAATTAAAAAACAAAAAAAAAAAGAGCAGTCAACAAATAAATGAACTGTTGTTTTCTCTTCCCTGCGGCAAAGATGGCAGAAACTGGGGCCGATCCACCCCTTTTTTCGAAGGATATCCCAAGTGTAACTTATTTTAACTTAAGAATATATGTTACTGCATATATGTATCATGACTGAAAATATGTTAATAATATATAAGAGCAATTTTTTGTGAAAAAAATATATAGAGGAGAATTTTAACTTTCAAACAATGACTTCTATAATCCACTAACTATTAAAGTAGTGAAATAAATCATGTTGTTACAACGTCTTTTGATTGATTTTATTGGGAAGAAAGGAGTGTTATGTGATGAGCACGTTATTATTATTTTTGTTAGAAGTTTGATTTTTACAATCATTTTGATCTAGTTTTCTGGGTAGTTATAAATAATTTGTGTGTTATCACTTAGAAGCCATTATTTTTGTATCTCTTATTTAATCCAATATTCTCATAACTGACTTAAAGTAGACCAGGTGTCCTTGGTGGCATCCAAAGTATCTGCAATAGCTATCAGGGAAAAACCCATTACACTATTACTTTATTGCATACAAACTTTTTATTATAAATACATCTCTTTTTGTGATTGATCCAACTTCATGGTTTCACTGTGAGTTTTGATTGTTCCCATTGGGAAGAAGGGAGTGATAAACCTTTGTGATGACCAAACCTGATTATTTCCTTGCAAAATATATATTTTCCAAGCAAAACCTCATAGGAAACCCAAGGGATGCTTCACCCATTGACATATATTGATGCGCCTTACCTAGAGAGATTTGAACCAGTGACCCACTAGCATAGAACTAACCAAATGCTCAACAATATTGGTGACAACGAATTGAGCTACATATATATATGAAAGGGAAACAACTAAATCAACTAAAAAATTGAAAAACCTTGGCTCCATCTTGCCGTCATTTTTAAGTGCGAGGATGAGGTTGCTAGTTTGAAGCCAATGAAAATTGCATATTACATGCCCACTTGTACAACTAGACAACAACAATGATTGGAGAAAATCCCAAGAAGGCACAAATTTCAGTGGTACATATATTAGATCACATGTCCAACAAAGGTGACCTAACTGCAAGCTATAGTCAGCAGAGATCATGAAGGGAAGAGCTAGCCTGCCAAGATTTGAACCCAGGTCATATTCACCACAATTGTTCCAAGTTGCAGCTAGACCACAACCTTATAGGGTGTGGTCTAGCAACAACTTGGAGTGATTGTTATGACAATGCCCTGGGGTCAAATCATGGAATACATGCTTGTTCCCTATGTGGGCTTTGCGGGATGTGGTTATTACTAGATATTGTCTTAATGCTTTCTTAGGCTAGTAATTACTAACTTCTTATTACTAGATGTTGCCTCAGTGTCTTCTCAGGCTAGTAATTACTAACTTCTCTCCCATTTTAGTTCATAATAATTTCATCAAGATTGAAATTAAGATAATAGATGTATTTAATATACATTGATAATCTATTCGGCTCTGGCTCACTTAGGGTTTCATCACTTGGGATCCCCTAGCTTCGATCATCTATGAAACCCTTGGGGGGGTGCAAGATGGGGAGCTCATTCAGTTTCTCATGGAACCCCCTCTAAGGTCGTGGTACAGTAGCATAGGGAACTGAAAGCTATACCCAATGTGGATAGTATCATGGAGGATTTTCCTCACTCAAAAAAATGGGCAACTGAAATGAAAACATGGGCAATTGTTATAACCCTAAATTTCTCTACACACGCATACCTGGCCTTTAGCCCTCTTACTTGCATTTTTTTCCAAGCCATCACTGAGTTTCTCTTCTAAAAAACCCATTTTTTGAAGATGTACGCGCCCTGCACCAATACATCCCACGTACATATGCTTGATGCACCACTACAGCCTGCATACATATGCATGTTGCACCACTACAGCCCGCGTATACTTGCAAAAGTTGCAAAAAATAAAAATTTGCAAGGAATTCGTTGAGATTACGGGCTATTGGGTAGTTTCCCAAATAATCCACCGCTTATAGCCCGTCACCCAACTGAATAACCATCCTTTTCCCATATAAAAGGATGTGTTGGGGTCTCATTTTACATCTAAACATAAGAACATTGAAACTTTGCCCATTTCACATCCCCTCCTTGCCCCAAGTAATTGCATCCCTTTTGTGAGAATTTCCTCAGCATTCCCCAATTAGCCCTTCTTCCTCCATCAGAACCCATTCACTTCCCAAGAAGAGATCCAAAGGTTGAGAGGAAAATCCATACAAAGGTTCACTTGGAGCTTGGTGAAGAGGATCCCGGAATAGGTTCGTGGAGCAGTACCTGGATTTGGTTGTAAAAGGTATAATCATTGAGTTATCAATAAAAGAATTACTTTTCCTGTCCCAAATCATGGTCTATTGAATGCTTTTAATGGTTTATGTTTTGACATTCTAACATCTAACCCTAATTTATATATGAATTGCATGCTTGTAGCGTTATGTTTGTCTATCTTTGAATGCAGGCCAGCCTTGGGAGGAGGCGTGCAGTCAGCGAAGCTTTCAAGCGTGAGGGAATCATCATCGGACACGGAGTAGAGGTATAGTTACCCGACCCCTCTCATCTTTTCTTTTCATGTATGAGTCTTGGGTATGTTTGGGGTAGTTAGAGAAGTAGTTGACTTTTAAACGGTTTAAGAATAGAATATTTGGGTCATGTTTTATCTCATAAAGGTGTCAAAGTGGACCCTAACAAAATTAAAGCTATGATGGAATGGCCAATTCCCAAAACCTTGAATAATCTTAAGGATTCTTAAGACTGGCAGGCTATTATTGCAAGTTGTCAAGAATTATGATCAAATAATCATGCACCTCTAACATCATTATTTAAAAAGGAGGCATTTTCTTGGACTCAAGAAGCAACCAAATATTTTGAAAAACTTGAGGGGGATGTGTACAACTCCTATCCTGGCCATACTTGACTTCACAAAAACCTTTATTATGGAGTGTGATGCCTCAGGGCATGGCATTGGTGCAGTTTTAATGCAAGAAGTAAGATCATTTACCTTTGAAAATATCCATCTTAAAGGTAAGAACTTACTCAAACCCATTTATGAAAAGGAAATGTTGGTCATATTACATGCAATTAAGAAATGGTGCCCTTACCTAATAGAAAGACGCTTCAAGGTAAAAACATATCACGATAGTTTGAAATACTTCTTGGAACAACAATTATCTTCAAAAGAGCAACAAAAATGGGTTATAAATATGCTAGGTTATGGTTTTGAAATTATCTACAAAAAAATAAAACAAAATGTGGTTGTAGATGCACTTTCAACAAAACAAGAAGACACAAAGAGATTATTATGTGTTATTTCCATTCCACAATTTAATTAGGTGGAAGAAGCAAGGATAGAATGGAAGAAATATTATAAGGTATGCAAGATCACTCAACAACTACAAGAGGACCCACGTGCATTAGATAAATTTGTGTGGAAGAATGATACATTGTGGTATCAAGATCGCCTATATTTATGTAAGAATTCCCAACTCAAATAGAATGTCCTTTTGGAATTGCACACTTCTCCTATAGGAGGACATTCAAGGTTCTTGAAAAATAACCATGGATCAAGAAGGATTTTTTTCTAGGACCATCTTAAAAATGATATTCAAAAGTTTGTGGATGAATGTGTGGTTTTCCAACATAATAAGGGAGAGACAATCAAGACCTCGGATTTCCTACAACCATTAGCCATACCAACTCACAATTAGGAAGAGGTTCCAATGGATTTTATTATAGGCCTACCCAAGTCCGAAGGAAAGAATGTCATCGTGGTAGTAGTGGATCGACTCACAAAATATGCCCATTTTTCTCTCTTTCTCATCCTTTTAAAGCAAGTACAATAGATACAACATTCATAGAAGCTCAAAATCTACATGGAATCCCCAAGATTATTACAAGTGATATAGATCCAATTTTCATTAGTAATTTTTGGACTGAATTATTTTATTGTTTGGGTACTCAATTGGCTCACAACGTCTCTTACCATCCTCAATCTTATGGGAAAACTAAGATTGTAAATAAATTTCTAGAATGGTATATCCATTTCTTTACGTATGATAAATAGACCAGGGTATCTTCATTTCTTTCCATATGATAAACAGACACAATAGTTCAAGTGGTTTCGCTATGTAGAATGGTGGTACAACATGTGCTTCCATACTTCATCAAAAATTTCCCTATTTATGGTACTTTATGGCTGTCATCCTTCATCCATCACATCACCCTTGATAGGGAAAGAAAAAGTTCAAACAGTGGAGGACCATATAGAGCACCAGCGAGAGGTTCTCCAATTGTTGAAGAACAACTTGGCTATAGCACAAAATGTGATGAAATAACGAGTAGATCAGCATCACAATGAAAGGGAATTTGAAGTGGAAGATTGGGTATTTCTAAGACTACAACCATACAAATAGATGTCCTCTCAAGCAATAAAAAAGAAAAAATTAGCATCCAAGTACTATGGTCTCGATAAGGTGTTATAGAGGATTGGAAGTGTGGCATACAAATTGGAGTTGTCTCCACCTTCATGTGTACATCTAGTCTTCCATGTTTCTTTCTTAAAGAAGGTAATTGGTGACAAAATCCTAGTTTATCCTATTTTAACAAAGATTGATGAAGAAGAGAAAATCGCATTAGAACCAGAAACAATCCTTGAAACAAGGATCAAGCAACTGTGAAATCGAGCAATTATTGAGTACCTCATCAAGCGTAAGAACCTGCCAATAGAAGAGGCAACATGGGGAGTTGATTTATTCATGAAGAAACATCCACATCTAATCAAGTGTTGAGGGAAACACTTGTTTGAATGGGAGGGACATGTTAATCCCTAGATATTGAGTTATTACATCTATTTTTATAGCAGTGTTGTCCTTGTTAGTTTTCTAAACCCTTTAATTGTCATTGTACCCTTTGTCTCGACTCTCCTATATATACCAAGGAGACTTAGTTTTAGAAAACATCTCATCTTGTACATTTGTTATATTGTAAAAAGAGGTTGCCCCCTCGAAGAGGTTTATCATTCATTCTTTTATATAACTCTCAAGGCATGGAGTTACTTATATATACCAAGGAGACCTAATTTTACAAGCATCTCATCTTGTACATTTGTTATATTGTAAAAAGGGGTTGCCCCTCGAAGAGGCTTATCATTTGTTCTTATGTCTAATTCTTAAGGCATGGAGTTACTTCTTTTTCTATTTTCATTATATTTTGGTATTTGTTTCCTAACATATTTACAACTGTCATAACTGAATTTTGAATATGTTTTATGCATGATAATATTTTCCTAGAGAGCTAAAACTTCTTGACACACTTTGGTATCTTCTCTCTTGAATTGCCAAGTGGATTGGGGTTGTTGAGAGGTGAAATATTGTCTAATGTTATTGTTATTTTATTTAAATTTCATAACTTCCCTAAGGTTGAAAATTCATAGGGTTAAGATCCGAGAAACCTCTAGGAAATATGTGAAATTTTTGTTTTGTATTAAAATTCATAGATTGCAAAAATTTCTACACCTTTATGGTACAAGTCAAACTTGATATTCCTCAATTAGAAGGAAAAATTAATGTAGATTCATTAGAGAAAAAGAAATGATTAAATCATTTGGAGGGGTATTTATCTATAATAACTTTTTTGATGTAGAAAATATCACCTTAGTACTCTTGAAAGTGATCCCCCATGTCAAACATTGGTGGGAAGTCCACTGTGTGCAAGCTATTGTAAAGGAGGAGGGTAGCCCATTGTTTGAAGATATGGACCATGAGGATTTTTTGGATGTAAACAATGAAGAGTATTTCCATGTGGCAAATTAGAATGACCAATACACCAAGTGGACACGATTACACCAAGGTCAGTGACTAGTCCATGTAAGAGTATATCAATGATTTGCATACTATGTATGCAAAACTTGGCATCATGAACATCAAAATGCATAGACTCTTCAAACATTGTAGTGGTCTACATACGCACATCTATACTAGAATGGAATTTGTGGACATCCAATCATTGGGAGCAACCTACCAATATGCCATCAAGATTCAAGAGAAATTCAAGCACAAGGGTAAGAAAGAGTTTAGTGCAAGAAACAAGGAACTACCAAAAAAGTATAAATATGGTACCAATTTCCACAAAATACGGCAAGGAAACGATAGTCAACCACAAAATAAATCAATGTAATTTTTCTGCAAAGAGGATAAGCTATAGAGATTTGCATCTACATATCCAACGTTGACACTGCCATGGAGCATGGATAGTAAAAATAATATTATTGATGCAAACCTAGGCACTAGCATCACCATTGCACAACTACATCTAAAGGAGCCAAAGGAGGGGAGAACCTTTTTCATTCAAAGATGTGAGTGAAGGGGGCATCTATGCACTTCAATATTGATAGTGGCAGTTAGAAGAATTTGATTTAAGGTTGATGTTGTTAGAAGGATGAATTTGTCAATGATGGCTTACCCGCAATGATACAAGATTGGTTGGTTTGGTGTTGCATGTGCATGAGTTTCAGATCTTCCTCCTCGGGAACCCAAAGCCATTATATGGTGTGCATTTATTTCTTTGAGCACATTTATCTTACATAGATATCCTCCCTACTTGGGCTGACTCAATGTGTTGTGGCCTGATTTGAGGGTTTTTGAGTTTGATATCCGCATATAATGTTGGTTTTTTTTGGCTTCATATGATTTCAGAGGGTATGACATATGCATGTGATTTCAAAGCATTTTTCAGTGTGCCCTAGTCGAGCACAATTTGTTCGCAAATTGAATATGCATGGTCACTTTCCTAGAGGCCATTTTCAACATGAGAAGTCTATGCATTATTAAGATTAATGTGTTAATGATGTTTTGACAATGGTTTCCAAAGATCAAGCTCATTGCATTGCATGTCAAACTAGCACAAATTTATTTATGTGTGTCTTCATAATGGCCAACCCACCAAGGCTCTTTTTGAATTGCTACTTGAACATGAGATTAAGTAGGTTAACATGCCTAAATGTCCCTTCTTGCAAACTTGTTTGAGAACCTACTCATTCAAAAAGGTTAATTATTTTTTGAAATATGTTACTTGTATGTGTAGAGAGAAAAATCTAGTATTTGTGGTATGTGAATATATATAGAGAGAGAGTCTGAAGTGTAGGAAGTAGAACACCGAAGAGAATAGAGGGCGGATATCTTGCACAAAGGGAGAAAGGAAGAATCATCCCAAAAAATGGATGTTGAGTTCCATTGGATATTCTCTCACCTATATTGTTGTTCTTGTTTTTGTTTTCAAGTTGCACGTTTTGTTGTTCTTGTTTTCAAGATGCACATTTTGGTATTGTTGTTATTCATTCCAAGTTGCATGATCCCTTCTTGTGTCCAACACGTTCACAATTACTTTGGGTGTGTGTCCCTGTGAAGGAGGAGGAGGAGAGGAATTGCGTTAGTGCAGTAAGAACACTCTTTCACCACTGTGAATTGGGTTAGTGCAGTAAGAACACTCTTTCACCACTGTGGGATTTCACCACTGTGGGAAACTAAGGGAGTCACTCAATGTCACTTTCTCCCACCCTTTGATTGCACCCAACTACCTCATCCATAAATTCCAAGGTAGTGACAGTTGGATTCAACAACAAAAACCTTTGTATTGGAGTATTAGTGGTCATTTTTCTCACCATAAAAATTGTATCTCGGGACAGTACGCTTTCAAAGATGTATCACTGATGTTGTGTATACCTGCCAGAATAATAATCGTGTGTTAAAACACAACACTGGTGTCTATATCTATGGACTCTGGGGAAGATTGATTCATAACGAATAACTAGSTAATGAAAGGGAATAAAGGAGAGATTGGGTGCAGTGGGGATGATGTGTGGCAGATCAAAATTCATGGCGAGGATATGACAGATACTCGGCGATTATCTGACTGACCACTAACATATTGACAATGGATTTGAATCCATCGTAAGTAATAAGCAGCCAAGATATCATTCAGCTGAGACCATGGTTGAGTTGAAGATGTCGTTGAATTCTGTATTGTCGGCTGGCTGAGATTAGAAATCTTTGCAATCGCCTGGATAAAGCTGAACTTTTTCTGCAACCTTTTTTTGTATAATTGCTCTTTCCATTCGGAGACATACAATCCATTGCTAAGATGGTGAACTGACGGACCCTACTATTGGTGATCCCCGCTTTCGGAAGATTGTTTCCTTCAACGAAATGAAATCCATGTAAGGAAATTTCAAACTTCTGTCAAGAAAATCGATCACTCTTATCCCAAAAAAAAAAAACTTTCCATTAGCTCCAGTTTGATGCATTCACATTGGCAGCGCCTTGTAGGATGAATTGTAGGATGAAGATATAGTGTCAAATCCAAAAGTGTAGAGTATGTATACCTCCATAAATTTACTAATCAAATCGTTGAAAAAACTTGGACAAAACAAAACAAAAAATACAAATCTATTGTGATACCTCCTAACTTTTCACATCATGCCCTTTTGCATACTAAAAATTCCAAAACTAACTACACTAAATGGAATATGCTCACGTTTCCAAAGTTATCGAACACTACACAAATCCTCCAAATTCCAAATCGTACAGTTGGTAGGTTGACTACCATGTCACTCTAGTGATTGGATTGGTTAATAGTCATGCCAAATCCAAATCATGCAGCTAGCAGGTTCATAGCCATGTCACTCTCATGGTTTGGTTGGTTAATGGTCATGCCAAATAGTACACGACCAAATTAATATATGAAACTTAGTGAGTATTGAGGTTGTTGGTGTAATGTCTATGCAGATGTAATTGTGTTTTGTTTTGTATTGTTACTATTGTTTTCATACAAGGATGCAATGTTTGGTTTGGAGCACATTGAGTTTGATGGGGATGAGATGGAATGACACCTTGCAAAAACAAACTAGTATGCCATCCATATGGTGATGGTATCTTTCATATTCTTCCCCATGGCACTCCACATATCTCAATTGTTCAATGATTTTGATTGTGATACATTCTTGTAACTCTTTCTACAATGTACGGGACACCTATAGGAATAGAGACCTTGTGGATTAGAATCTTTTAAGAGTGAGAGTAGCATTGTCAGCCCCATTTTATTCAAAGGAAGAAAGATTGCATCGACTTAGGTCAATATCGGCCTTGTGGTGGTTGTCACCGATTAACAAATTCTGATTCACTCATGGAAACAAGGTAAGTGTGAGGAGAAAGGCTTGTTCTCTGAGAGGCCATTCATTGTTGTGATAACTAAAAAATGCCTAGGAGAATAGGCACAGTGCACTCAATGAAACACAGTTTGACCTAAGTGGCATCGCATTCGATCATATGGGAACTAATGGAAAAACCCGATCACTTTGCAACTCTTGAGAGCTCCCAATGATTTACAGACAATGTAACACACATAAACAAAATAGGGAGAAATCACATTTAGTTATTATATCCATGGGTTGATGTAAGTTGTGATGGTATTATACAATTATTCGAGTATTGAGTGGAACCCTCTCCAAAAGCCCATGGTCACAATGTTGGAGGTTGTGGACAAAACCATCATTTGTTCACTAGAGTTGAAGCCACACCCTTGCCCAAGATGTCCAACTAGATGGCTCAATTGCACGGACGCATAAAATTGTATGTGACCATTATTGAAAATACTCACCTCTACTTCCCAGTTTAGCTTAAATATGGATTCAGAATATGAGTGAGTCTATGTTGATGTGTTATCATGTACCACATGTGATTAATAAGATTAAATGGAGAAATTTCAAACCTCGCATCATTGATGATCAGATCGAGCTATGGACTAGCGAATGTGTTAAAATTAAGCAGCTGCAAGAGCCATTCTCCGGGAGGATGGAAAAGACCCTAGATGAGATCTAGAGCCCCCAGTACACTCCTGGGGTTCTTGGTCTGGGACCAATCAGTTAGAGCCATGGAAAAATACCCTAGTGAGGGCCCCCAGTGTATTGTTGGGGTTCTTGTTCAAGGACCAAGCAATTTGATGATATAAGTCCCTAGATGTGTTCTAGGGCCCCTAGATGTGTTCTAAGGAATCTTTGCTCGGTGCTTGGATTGATCCATGGTTGTGTACCTTGGCGGATAAGACCCTAGTGGTGATCTAGGGCCTCCAGACACGTTTTGGGGTATCTCGATCTAGGACCAAGCAGTTTCTTGGTTAAGTACCAAGCCAAGATGATGTTTGATCTTCTTCTCTCCTGGGATAGTCCATGAGACCTAAGAGAAGTTCAGAAGAAGGACATGATCACATCATTGACCTTCCTCTTATGTTGGGATGATAAAAGCTTATAAGTTATCATGAGAATTATGTGGACATTTTTCCATTGAAGAAGAACCCCCTTTGAATTTATCTTGTTACTGTTGCAACCCCTTGCTTGAGCCACGTCCTCCTTAATGTTTATGTGTTTTGGTTCTTTGCTAGATTCCTTGACTTTGGTTCTCCCATCTTTGACTTGTTGACTATTCTAATTAATATTTTATGATTATAATATTAATTGTTTAATTTGTTTACATTAGGGTTTAACCTAACCCTAATTTTAGGGCTATTTTAGCTAACCCTAATCTACCTACCTAAACTATAAAAGGGAGATATCTCAACTCTCTTTACTCACTTATTCTTCTTCCATCAATCATTCTCTTGGTCTGAAATTGTTGTTGTGGCTCCTTCCTGTTCAGTTTGGAAAACGGTGCGGCCTCCTTGGATCATATTTCTCTTGCTAAGTTTAGTTGCGGCCTCCTTGGTCAGAGGTTTTGTTGGTATGTGGTGCGGCCCCTTCTTGTTCAAGCTGGTATGTGGTGTGGCTCCCTCCTTGGTTGTTGGTATAGGGTGTGGCTCCCTCCTTGGTTGATTGTATAGTGTTGTGACTCCCTTGTTCTAGTCATTAGAAGTGGTGCGGCCTTCTTTTTTATCCATGTTTTTGCTTGGGATAGCCACCGATGGTTTATCCTTCCTATATGTTGTTTTTGCCAACCCCTAAGGGTATTTTTCCAACCTATCGCTATCTCTTTGTTGGTACTACCACCTGTACTTTGTGTTGTCGATGTCTCCTTGTTACTATTGCTATTGTCTCATTGTTGGTACACCTATTTGTTGATGTTGTCCTATTACTAGTGTTTCCTTTGTCCTTGTATGGTGACCTATGTTTGTTGCCCTTAATAGGGTTTGTAGGTCAGCCCTCTAACTGTTGTTATTACTACAGTGGTTTTGTTTTGGACAATTTTTTCAAGGTTGTTAGTGACTTCCTCCTTTGGACTGTGGTGTCCTTGTTTCAATATTGCACTTGATATTTGGTATGTTGGTTGTTTTTATAATATTTCCCTAAAAGTTCTTCTTGGAAAAACTATTCACAAGAGCATGATGAGATCTACCCCTGAGGGTTTTGATCCATGACCCTTAAAGATTTTTATGAGCACACAAAAAAGAGGACAACAACAAGCTCATCAGGTAAATATGTTCTTTGTTTTTGCTAAGGTAATGTTCAGATGTGTTCTTTGTTTTTGCTAAGGTAATGTTCAGATCCATTGTATTATTTATGTTAGTGGTTTACATCATAATTTGTGAATATATTGTTGATCCAAAACTACAATAGTAAATTAAATTTAAAATATATTTGTGTTTCTAGTTTTCCCTCAAAATTCTAACCTGGTATCGGAGCATAGGGTGTGAAAAGAGCTCAATTGTGGCAGACTTTTGACCCTGCATAGATCCACACCTACGGTTTTTTTTTGCAGATCAGCAGTAAGCTTGTTTTATATCAAATCTTGTTTTCAGTATGACTTCATCTTCAGTCAAAGCAAAATATAGGCTTGAAGGGGCTTCAAACTTCAATGCTAGAAGGCTAGGGTTTTTAATATCCTAGAAGAAAGTGACTTGGATGAGTTGGTTACCAGGGTGATGGAAGAACCTACTTCAAATGCAGGAAGAGAAGCCTATAAGAAGAGCCAGGCCAAATCCAAGAGGGTCATTTTTTACTCAGTTAAGGATAGCATGATGCCTCTTATAGCTCATCTAAGGACAGTTAAGGAATGCTTTGATGCCCTAGAAAATATATATGAAAAGAAGGCCCCAACTCAGAAAAGGACTTTGAAGAAACAACTATGTACAATAAAGATAGGAAAGGATGAAACTATCTCTACCTTCTTTTCCAAAATTTCTCAAACAAGATATCAGCTTGCAGCAATTGGAGTTGCAATGGATGATGATGACCTTGTACAAACAAGAGTAGATTGTCTTCTTGAATCATGGGATACATTTCTCTCATCAGTCAATGGAAGAGAAGTTCAACCCAACTTCGAGAGATTATGGAATGATTTCCTGGAAGAAGAGGGTAGATTTAAAATCATAAATGAACCCTCAACGGTGAAAGACCATGCACTTTCAATCAAAACCAAGAAATGGAAGAGGTTTCCTCAGCACAAAGGAAAAGGTAAGAAACCAAGGTAAGCATTCTCACTCTCACTCTTATTTGTCTAAAGTAAGATTCCTTCACCGTAAAATGCTAGGTCGTTATGCAAAATATTGTAGGAACCTTCCTTCACAGTGGAAACGGAAAGGCAGTTTCCATGCTTCAGTTGCAACTGAGGAAGAAGAACCTTAAAGAAGGAGAACCAGAGCTACTACTAAATAACAAGAACAACGCAGAGAAAGTTATCTTGTTTCAGCTCTCTTTGGTACTTTCACCAAATCGAAAGAAATTTGGTTAGTGGACAATGGGGCCTCCAAGCACATGACAGGACTCAAACAAAACCTTGTGAACTATCGAGATAAGAAGTTCAATATGAAAGTAGAATTGGGTGATGATGGCACCTATGACATCAAAGGAATTGGTTCAGCTTTAGTCAGGTAATGTATTTCATATTGAAGCAATTCTTTATGTTCCTGGATTAAAGAAAAATATTATCTCAGTTGCAGTTCTAGAAAGTAAAGGGTACTCAGTAGCCTTCTCCAAAGGAAAGGCTCTTATTTGGCCCCCAAACGAAAGTATGAGCTCAGCCATCACAATCGGAGCTCAAGAAGGTGGACTTTACAAAGTCATTGGTCAAGTTATTCATGCATTAGCTCATGATATGAGCAACCCCAATGAACTATGGCACAGAAGGTTTGGACATCTCAACTATAATGCTCTCCCGGGTTTGCAAAAGATGGTAACAGGTATGCCAGTTTTTTCTTTTGAGCATGATAGTATTTGTAGAGGTTGTGCTCCTGGTAAAAATACAAAGAAAGCTTACCTTCATAGTAATATAAAAACTAATGGTATCTTAGATCTTATTCATTTTGATCTTTGTGGACCTATAACTGCTCCTTCCATGAATGGTTGTCTTTATTATATCATTTTTATTGATTATTGCTCTCGTAAAACTTGGATTTTTTTTTCTGAAAAATAAAGATGAATCTTTCAGTAAATTTTAGGATTTTAAGAATCTTGTTGAGAATCAGACAGGTAGACACATATGTGTTTTCAGAATAGACAATGGAAAAGAATTTGACTCCAACAAGTATGATGATCTTTGTCGTGCTTCCAGGATTACGAGGGTGTTGACTGTGGCTTATAATCCCCAGTAGAATGGGGTTCCAGAAAGATAGAACAGGACAATTTGTGAAATAGCCATAGCTATGATGTATGATCGAAATCTTCCATTGTCTCTTTGGGCTGAAGTTGCGAGCATTTTATTCAGAACAGGTGTCCTCATAAATCCCTAGAAGAGAAAACTCTGGAAGAAGTATTCACCAGTAAGAAGCCTTCAGTTGACCATTTGAGAATTTTTGGTAGTCATGTCTACATTCATGTACCAAAAGAAAAGAGGACTAATCTAGAGCCCTCTGGAAAGAAAGGCACTTTTGTGGGGTACAGTGAGACCTCAAAATCATATTGAATCTATGTACCAGGGAAAAAGTACATAGAGGTCAGTAGAGATGTGACCTTCCATGAGGAAGTCTCTTTTCGTCGTTCTAGAGAACTTCCATGTGATACAGAGGAGAAGGAAGCTCCATCTCCAGAACCTTCAAAATCAACACTTTTTGATGAGCAAAGGGAGGAGGCCAAAGAGCCTTTAGTGGATCCCATAATGGATTATGTTGAGTTTCCCATAGATAAATCTCATGTCAAAAGGAATCTAACTTGGTGCTGAGAAGTTTTAAAGGAAGCAGAGAAGCATACAACACCTAAAGGTACTTTGAGAGAAAGAAAGAAGCGAGATAAATATTCAGGTTTGATAGCTCAGTTGAATCCTGTAATTGACTCAAAACCTTCCACTTTTGATGAGGTTTCCAAACATAAAGTGTGGAAGGATGACATGATAGAAGAGTATGAGTCAATATTGAATAATGATGTATGGGAAGTGGTCCCAAGACCTCAAGGAAAATCAGTAGTAACCTCTAAATGGATTTACAAAATAAAGCATGCACCAGATGGCAGTGTTGAAAAATTCAAAGATAGATTTGTGGCTCATGACTTATCTTAGAAAGAAGGAATTTATTATGAAGATATATTTTCTCTTGTTGCCGGGTATACCTCTATCAGAATCATCATCTCTCTAGCTTTAGTGTTTAATTGGAAACTTCACCAAATGAATATTAAGACTTCCTTTCTTAATGGTGAAGTTGAGCAAGAGGTTTATATCGAGCATCCTGACAGTTTCATGATCCATGGGAAAGAATACCATGTCTGCAAACTCAAGAAAACCTTGTATGGATTGAAACAAGCTCTCAGAGCTTGGTATGGAAGAATTGATAGTTTTCTTCAGAGTCTTGGGTTCTCCAAGAGTATAGAAGACCCTAATATTTATATAAATATTGTGAAGAATCATCATGTTATCTTGGTTTTATATGTGGATGATTTGTTCCTTACTAGAGAGGAACATCTAATAGCTCAGACTAAGAGGGAGCTATCAGCAAAGTTTGAAATGAAGGACTTAGGTTGTATGCATTACTTTCTTGACTTAGAGGTGTGGCAGAAATCTAGTGAGATCTTTCTCTCACAAAGCAGGTATGTAGTTGATGTGCTTCCCAAATTTGGGATGTTGGACTATAAGTCCATGACCACACCTATGATTTCTAACTTGAAAAAGTTACATGATCAAGCTACAAGTTCAGATCCAGAAGACCCTACCATATATCATCATATTATTGGATCCTTGATGTATCTAGTACATACCAGACCATACATTTGTTATGCAGTAAATGACCTTAGTCAATTCATGAGTGAACCAAAACACATTCATATGGTTGTTGCTAAGCATATTCTCAGATATGTCTGAGGGACTATAGCCTATGGGATCAGATACACTTCCATTGGAGGTGTAATGATTCATGGCTATACATATTCAGATTGGATGGGCAGTACAGTGGACCGGAAGAGCACTTTTGGATATTGTTTCAGTTTGGATTCAGCTATGATCTCTTGGTCTAGCAGGAAGCAGGGCTCCATATCCCAAAGAACTGCAGAGGCAGAATACATTGTTGCAAGTGTTGCTAGTAGAGAAGCAGTGTGACTCAGAAAGCTACTCTCAGATTTTTTCAGTGTTGAGCTAGAACCCACAGTAATTCACTGTGATAACTAGAGTCGTATAAAGCTCTCTGAGAATCATGTGTTTCATGACAAATCAAAACACATTGATATGAGATATCACTATGTTTGGGACATGGTTTAGAAGAACATTCTCAGTATTCAATATGTTCCAATGGTGGAACAAACTACAGATATTTTGACCAAGCCCCTATCGTTGACAAAGTTTGTGTACTTTCGAGACAAGCTTGGTGTTGCTGAGAATGCCTCTCTTGTTGAGAGGGAGTGTTAAAATTAAGCAGTTGCAAGAGCCATTCTCTGGGAGGATGGAAAATACCCTAGCTAAGATCTAGGGGCCCCAGTACACTCCTGGGGTTCTTATTCTAGGACCAAGAAGTTAGAGCCATGGAAAAAGACCCTAGTGAGGGCACCTAGTGTATTGTTGCGATTCTTGGTCAAGGACCAAGTAGTTTGATGATATAAGTCCCTAGATGTGTTCTAGGGCCCCTGGATGTGTTCCATGAAATCCTTACTCGGTGCTTGGATTGATCTTTGGTTGTGTAACTTGGTGGATAAGACCCTAGTGGTGATTTAGGGCCCCCAGACACATTCTGGGGTATCCTGGTCTAGGACTAGGCAGTTTCTTGGTTAGTACCAAGCCGATATGATGTGTGATCTTGTTCTCTCCCGGGATGGTCCATGAGACCTAGGAGCAGTTAAGAAGAAGTACATGATCACATCATTGACCTTCCTCTTATGTTGGGAAGATACAATCTTATAAGTTATCATGAGACTTATGTGGACATTTTTCCATTGAAGAAGAACCCCCATTTGACTTTGTCTTGTTATTGTTGCAACCCCTTGCTTGAGCCATGTCCTCCTTAATTTTTATGTGTTTTGGTTCTTTTCTATCCGCCTTGACTTTGGTTCTCCCCTCTTTGACTTGTTGACTATTTTATTTAATATTTTATGATTAAAATATTAATTTTTTAATTTGTTTACATTAGGATTTAACCTAACCCTAATTTTAGGGCTATTTTAGCTAACCCTAATCTACCTACCTCAACTATAAAAGGGAGAGACATCACCTCTCTTTAGTCACTCATTCGTCTTCCATCAATCATTCTCTTGGTCTGAAATTGTTGTTGCAGCTCCTTCCTGTTCAGTTTGGAAAAGGGTGTGACCTCCTTGGATAAGATTTATCTTGCTAAGTTTAGGTGTGGTCGCCTTGGTCTAAGGTTTTGTTGGTATGTGGTGCAGCCCCTTCTTGTTTATGCCGGTATGTGGTGTGCCTCCCTACTTGGTTGTTGGTATAAGGTGTCTCTCCCTCCTTGGTTGACTGTAAAGTGTTGTGGCTCCCTTTTTCTAGTCATTAGAAGTGGTGTGGCCTTCTTTTTTATCCATGTTTTCGCTTGGGATAGCCACTGAGGGTTTATCCTTCCTATCTGTTGTTTCTGCCAACCCCTAAGGGTATTTTTCCAGCATGTTGATGTCTCTTTGTTGGTATTGTCACCTATACTTTGTGTTTTCGTTGTCTCCTTGCTACTATTGCTATTGTCTCATTGTTGGTACACCTATGTGTTGTTGTTGTCCTATTACTAGTGTTGCCACTGTCCTTTTATGGTGAAATGTGTTTGCTTCCCTTAATAGGGTTTGTAGGGTATCCCTCTAACTGTTGTTATTACTACAACAAGTTTGTTTTGGACAGTTTTGTCAAGGTTGTTAGTGACTTCCTTCTTTGGCCAGTGGTGTCCTTGTTTCAGCCTTGCACTTGATATTTGGTATGCTAGTTGTTTTTCTAATATTTCCCTAAAAGTTATTCTTGGAAAAACTATTCACAAGAGCATGATGAGATCTACCCCTGATGGGTTTGATCCATGACCCTTAAATCTTTTTCTGAGCATACAGAAAAGAGGACAACAGCAGGCTCATCAGGTAAATATGTTCTTTGTTTTTGCTAAGCTAATGTTCAGAAATGTTCTTTGTTTTTGCTAAGGTAATGTTCAGATCCATTGTATTATTTATGTTATTGGTTTACATCAGAATTTCTTAATATATTGTTGGTCCAAAACTATAGTAGTAAATAAAATTAAAAATATATTTGTGTTTCTAGTTTTCCCTCAAAATTATAATAGAATGTTTTTCAATTTACCACCAAATGTTTCTTGTGAAATTCCACCACCCCCTACCATAGTATTTAAAATATATATACTAATCAAACAAGGTTTCTTCTATCCATATAAAAAAAAATTAAATAACATTAAGATAAGCCAAAATGCACTGACACAACAAAAATTTCCGATCAAAATACTAGGGAATGGAAGGGAGTCTTTTCCATGGGCCCTATAAAGGGTCATATAGAGTTGGGCCACAAGCGGGATATTAAATGGAGCTTGTATTCCAAATACTAAAGGATAAGGACGATGCAGGAACAATTGAAAAGTTGAAGGAACACATGGAGAGGGATAGCTAAGCGAGTGGTTTTTAAACACTTTGTTTTAGATGACAAGGTTCGACACCACTCCCTCGGTAAAATACACCTTTCATGTAGTTATTTGAGCATTGAATTGTAAGCTCAAATAGTGAACCTTGTTGGTTTTAAGGAGTACAACACACATGGGTTAAACATTCACTAAAAAACCCCATTTCCAACCATTTTATTGACATGATTTGTGTTGATGTTTCTGGTAGCTAAGGGAGCTATTGACCTCTGGGATAACCTTTCTTATAGAAGAAATTGCCAAGAAGTTAAAGGAAAACCATTGGAAGTCAAAGAAGATCCCATAAGAGAAGTCGGCTTCACATAAAATAATAAAGAGGAATTATAATGCTTCAGAATTAAATTCGGCTCCAGAAGAAAAAGATAAACAGAAAATATATTTTCCAAAAAGTCAGGTTGGCCCTGCCAGAAAAGTCACTGGACATATTAGTATAAATAAGAGTGACGCCTTCCTCATTTGGCACACTCTCTCATGGAGATATAGTGCAATTTTGGTGGAGATTTGCATTTGCAGAAGGAAGGAATTAGGGCGCATCTTGGTTAGGGTTTCCTCATACCTCTTGCTAGGGTTTGTCTTTTGTGATGCGCATGGTGAAGGTCAGCCACTCTAGTGCTCTAGCTATAGTGAGATGTAGTTGCATTGTTGGTTATCTCTTAGTGGTGTGCTAGTGGAGGCTAGACACACTAGCACTCTAGCTAGGGTGTGATGCATCTATGTTGTTGGGTTATCTTCTTTTTGGTTTGCTCTAGTGGATAGAGCTTGTTCTTGGTTATTTTGTCTTGGCAAGGATATTCTCTATAAGAAGGTTGTTGGGTTTTCTCGCCTTATGTAGAAGGGTTTCCTAGGATGTATATGTTATGCTCGGGGGTGGCACGATTAGGTTCCTATGGTTGGGTGGCAATGGTGCAACATCGCCTATGGAGAAATGAGCATGCAAAAGAAGTTTAAATTGCTATCGTAAATCTAATGTTAACGTAATTAACAAAAATTCAACATGGTTTCAGAGCTTGGTTTCCTTCAGAACAGTCTAATCGTTGGAAGAAAGATTTACCTTTCCCCTGCAGTTCGTCACTGCAATTTGTCACTGTACCTTGTCGTTGCACTGTTTTATTTTGTCAATCTAGTTGGAGCACCTTGAAGTTTTAGGGTTTGTCTTTTCTTACTGTTGTTTTCAAATGGTGCTACAATTTATGGAGTATGTACTTGTATATGTTAAATTGTATCATTATCTTTAGGGTGTTTTGCAAGAGAAGGGAATTTTGTCAAGGTAGCAAATCATAGATTCAGGGTGATCTCAGATCCATTGCATTCAAAGGAAAACCACACCCTCCAGGTTTGATTGTTTTGATATGCCTCTAGATGTTATGGCAACATTGCGATCTTATTTTTTTTATCTATTGGATTTATGATCATTATACTAACCACTTATTACTATAGATGAATTTTTTCATCTCCCCTCTTGTAGATATTCTTGTTTTTTTGTTTGTTCGGGGTAGGTTATATTGTTAAATTCCATGGAGGTTTCCATGGAAATGTTGTTCTTGTTTTCTTGTTCCGGGCAGGTTACCTTGGAGGCATGTCACTAGTGATATCTCTAAGAGGGAGCTATAGTGACGGTTGCAGAAGGAAACTTATTAGATAGTCTCTAGTTTGAGACATGAAGCAGATATATGTAGCACCCATATATCGCAGCCAGTGACACAAACCATGAAGAAATAAGGCTTTCGAAGGATCTTGCAGGACTTCATCAGAGACATGGTATAAGAGGGATTTGTGAGGCTCCAACACATATCCACATATGAGCAGACAACTGACATTTTCACCAAGCCTTTATCAGGGACAATCTTGGCAAGAATGCAAATGTTTCCCTAGGGGAGTGTTGATGATTGTAGCATCATGCCAATATTCCAATATTGATTAGACAGACTTGATCATGTGGGAATAAGACCAGACGTAATCTTCGACGGACTGAAGATTTGTGTTGTTGCTAGATCTTTGGAGGATATCGGGTAGACATTCCAATATTGGTCAGACGGACTTGACCATGTGGGAATGACCCCATGGTAGTATTCGATGGAATGAAGGCTTGGGACCCTGGTATAGTCTTCGATGGACTGAAGACTCGAAGCTCGACGTAGTCTTCAATGGACTGAAGCTACATAGTTCTCGATGGACTGAGGAATCCTCCAATGTGTGTGAATTGCATCGAGCATAACACTCATGGTGTGGTGAGTGGCCCCAATAAGCATCGGGCTAACCCTTCTCCCAGTGTTGGGTTGCAGACCAATGGAGATAGGGAACATATACATCTGGAGTATATGTTCCCCGACGTAGTCTTCGACAGACTAAATACTCGAGGTGCTTAAGGTGAAATTCCACGTGTCTGATAGCATCGAGCTAAATGCATTCACAGAGTGATCCTATGGGAATATGTACATTCTAGGACTGATCTTGATCATTCTAAAAATGCTCATGATCGTGTGGGAATGTGGACATTCCAGGATCAACTATGAGGTGAATGTAGCTCTGATGTGGTCATAATTATTATCATGGGACAAGAAAAACCCAAGGTGCTAGACACATGGTTGTGGATATGGATCATCAATATAGCTAATGAGGCTCATAGAGAAACTTTTCTATAACATAAGAATACCAAGAATAGTACAAGATATGCTTGGAGAATTCCTTCATCATTGAGAGCGAGTATTGATGGTTGCAGCTTCTTGAGACATTATTTTGTGACAATACTCCTTGATGGACTAAGTTGAGTATGACACTTATCAATGGATTGATAAGTTGTATTGGGTTGGTGCCCAGTATCCCTTGGGAGTAGACCATGTGGACACATCCCTTGGGAGTATACCAAGTGGACACGTCATGGGAAAGTAGGTCCTTGACGATGCACTACGGGCAAGTAGGTCCTAGTACCACACTACAGGCGAGTAGGTCCTAGTACCACACTACGGGCAAGTAGGTCCTAGTGTATTCTAGTGGTGATGAGGCCCTGGAAAAGGTCCAGATTGGGTGTAGCCATGTACGACCTGATGATGCTACCAATAGCATGGTCTGTGTTACCATGGCATGGTTGGAGGACCATGGCATAGCCTACGAGGCTATGAGGACTAGAGGAAAAACACCATGGAGAATACCTCCCTGGCTAAGAGGGAGTGTTGATGTTTCTGGTAGCTGCGGGAGGTATTCACCTCCGGGATAACCTTTCGTATAACTGAAATTGCCAAGATGTTAAAGGAAAACCATTGGAATTCAAAGAAGATCCCAGAAGAGAAGTCGTCCTCATAGAAAATAATAAAAAAGAATTATAATGCTCCAAAAGTAAAGTCGGCTCGAGAAGAGAAAGATAAACAGAAAATATATTTTCCAGAAATTCAGGTCGGCCCTACCAGAAAATTAACTGGACAAATTAGTATAAATAAGAGTGACGCATTTCTCATTTAGAACACCCTCTCATGGAGATATAGCACAAGTTTGGTGGAGAGTTGTAGTTGCAGAAGGAAGGAAGTAGGGTGCATATTGGTTAGGGTTTCCTCATACCTATCACTAGGGTTTGTCTTTTGTGATGCACATGGTGAAGGTCGGCCACTCTAGCGCTCTGGCTAGAGTGAGTTGCAGTTGCATTGTTGGTTATCTCTTGGTGGTACACTAGTGGAGGCTAGATACCCTAGCGCTCTGGCTAGGGTTTGTTGCATCTATGGTGTTGGGTTATCTTCTTTGTGGTTTGCTCTAGTGGATAGAGCTTGTTCTTGGTAATTTGTCTTGGCAAGGATATTCTCTATAAAAAGGTTGTTGGGTTTTCTCCGCTTGTGTAGAAGGGTTTCCCAGGATGTATATGTTATGCTCAGGGGTGGCACGAGTAGGTGCCTATGGTTGGGTGGCGATGGTGCAACGTCACCTATAGAGAAATGAGCATGCAAAAGAAGTCTAAATTGCTATGGTAAATCTAATGTTAACGTAATGAACGAAAATTCAACAATTTGGGCCCAAACCTAGGAGTTGCAACTTCAATAATTGTGAAACTGCAAGTTTATCAACTGAAAACTATGATCTCATCATTTTCTCTAGTCTTTGAATCACTCATAATGTCATAATTTGAATTTAACCATAGATTGATCAAATTCATGGATTTTTGGTTTGTCAAATTCTAGTGAAAGTGGTCAGAAATGGAGCAATTTAATTAACAATGAGACAACGTCATACAACATAGGCTCAAGTTACTTTCTCTTCTTTACAAAACAAATCATGGAAGGATAATTTGAGAAGGGAAATTACACTTAGAATAATTTTCTTTGGAGATGGTTTTTTGGATGGAATTTAAATAAGGACGATATTGTTGTAACGTGAATATTTTACTTAGGGGTGGACATTATTATTTTACCTCGAGGTATTTTGTTGATGAAAAAATAGAGGAATGTTATTTTTTGAGGGGTTCACCTAGTGTGCTTTGTTTATACATTTTTCATTTTGCAAATCATATTGACTATTGCAAAGTATCCATATTTCCTTTCACCATGGATACTTTTGATGAGGATGAAGAATTGGCTCTTCGGAAACTCTAAGAAATATGTGAAAAGAAAGATGTTATTTTGTTGGAATATCATGACAAACTTTGTGATGAAGTTGCTTCCTTGCGTGCCATTAATGAGAAGGATCATCATGAGATTTCCTTGTTGCAAGCTAATGTTGCTTAGTCGCGGAATGTTAATATTACACTTAATGAGAAGGTTTTCTCTTATAGTCTCTAATATTGCTTTGTAATGAAGGCTTGTTTGCATGGTACTAATGTTAGTCAGTGAAACTCTATTGTTCAACGTTATGATCAATGAGAAGAAAAAGACAATTTCATCCATAATTTGTGTTATGTCAACATGAATCTTGTCAAACAACTAAGTGAAATAAAAAGTAAGAATGATCAATTAAGAGTTGGTGTTTGAAACAAGCATTGTTATTTTGACAAAGATTCTAGTTGTATTGCTTGTGTTTCCCAAAGTATGATGAGCACATTAATAGTTGGATTATGTGTATTAATGAGATAGAATTAAAAACTTGAAACATTAATGCCTATCAAAAATTCATAAATGAATCAGGGGAGAAAGAGGAGGTACTTGACACCTAACAAAAAGATATTTAGTATTTTTTTGGATGCTACTTCCTCTCATGCACTATTAGTTACTTATGAACAATCCTCTGTTGAATTTGAGAAACATACTAAATGGTTTGTTCCAAGATTACTTTATTAAATGAGATATACAAATGGTGAACTTAATAATCATGAAAACTATAATATAACATTACATTTTAAAGCCTAATGTTCAAGGTGAATATTTCACCCATCCTTAAAAACACCACAAAATATTGTGTTTGTGAGGATGTCACCTGAAATGTTGGACTAAAAACCATCTCATTCAATTACATATCAAACCATAAAAGCTTACATGCTCAACATAATTACCTTTTTCTAAGTTAAAAAGTTAAATAAAATAAAAACCTTTGTAAACACTCAACCACTTTACAAGTTTGAACTTTATAGTAATCAACATACTTTAGGCTTTGTTCTTGTACAATTAAAAAGCATATATCAATTCATACACCCATGCAATCCATTTGCTTTAAAGAAATAACATAAAATATCATATAAATCTAGAAAAATATATTACATATAGAAACTTGCCACTAATACAATACATTTCAATTAATAGTGAAAAAAGGTGTTATGTTTTAATGCATTTTATAATGCATTCCAATGAAAAAAAGTATTATGTTTGTAATCCACTAATACAATACATTTCAATTAATAGTAAAAAAAAGTGTTATATTTTAATGCATTATATAATGAAAAAAAAAAAAAATTATGTTTTTAACTCATTACACATAAAGTGTTAAAAGATTAAAAAAAAAAGTGTGTTAATAGAGAAAAAAAAAGGTGGGACGTTTTAACTCATTACACTGTAAGAAGGGGTTAAAAGATTTAAAAAAAAAAAAGAGTTATGTTTTAACTCGTTACAGTGCAAGAAAGGGTTTACATTCAAAGTAAGTACATTTTTCCTTCCATCCCCATGTGAAGCTCCCAAGAGAAAAGCACTAACAAAGAAAGGACTTCAAAAATGATTTGGAGGGTCAGAAGTTTCTTCATATTATATCTTTTATTTGTTTCTTTTCAATCCTCTATGAAGCCGTTGGTCATCTTTTCTTTAAATTTTAACTTTAAAATTCAAATCATTGATTTTAAATTTTGAATCCAACTTTTCATTTCTTCTGTTCTCGGTGATTTCCTTTAAAAATATATTTATGTCAATATTTACCCTTCACGTAATTAGTATATAGTTATACATAAAGATTTCTTTAAAAATATATTTATGTTGATACGTATCCTTCACACAATTAGTATATAGTTGTTAGACAAATGGTATATTTGATCCACGGGTGATAAACCATTTCTATCGTTTTTGTCGTTGAAGTATACCAAAAGAATTGATTAAAGGGCTATGATTGTGTTTACCGTGGTGATCAAAGTCACGTGAAAAGTTTCCAAGTGATACATTGAAAGTGTTGTTGTGTTCTTGAACTCTCCTTCCAGCTGCATTGAAATCTTGTTGTTTTGCTAGTGAAAGTGGCGCTAATGTGGCCCCAAATATTTTGAGTCCTCTCTTTTTGTTGCATCTTTTTCAAAAGTACGAGGCTTTTCCATTTTCAAGCA
>JZKD02S1918464.1:1156820-1170931 GCA_000966675.3 Picea glauca
TAGAAGAAGGGAAAGAAGAAAGATCTAGTCATTGTAGATGTAGAAAAAAGGGTGGGTAGTGCTTCAAATATTGATGGGAAAATTAGTTGCACATTTGTTTAGAAGGAGGTGCATTGGTCAACTATACCCCAAGGAGGAGAAGGAGATGACTAAATTGTTTCACATCAAGATCCAAATGGAACAAACTACAATGCACTATTTAATTGACCCTGGTTCACAATTGAATTTGATTTTTGCACCACTGGTGAAGAAGCTTAGCCTAGAAACTCATGACCATCCACATCCATATCCCTTGGGCGCTCTATATGTGAGTAATGGGTACTAATGTTGCATCCACTCAATACCATGGTGGTCAACAAGATAGGTCAACTTGTGGGAGGCATAACTTCCTCATACAAACTTCGATTGAGGTGATCTTTGTGTTGTTAGAAAGCTCGATGTCTAGTACAACATTAAGAGGTTGAGAGCTATGTTTGCAAAGTTATGTTATGCACCTGGTTATGTTATATTGAGAAGAAACATGAATATCACATAAATTACCAATGGAACAATGAAATAAAGAGAATAGCACACCAAAATGACACCTTTATTGAAACAAGAGTTATGTTCACTTGAATCTTCGAGGGGGAAACCTCCAGCAAAGAAGCGCTCTATTACAATAATTCTCAAGACAAAGACTACTCATGCCCTCAAATCCTATTTAAACTAAATCTATCTACCAAAAGAACAATCTAGAAGAAGATCTTTCTAAAAACAGAAGCTTCTATTAGGTCTTCTTACATTTTACTTATTCTCCTTATTACTAGGCCTTATTTATTAATATATGCCTTTATTACATGGAAAATATATTATTCTACCTACATGAGGGGTTAGGGAGGTTAGGTCCCTGACATGACCTCCCCCTTAAAAGCAACCTTGTCCTCAAGGCTTGAGATGAGGAAATTGTTGCAGAATGGTAGTCAGCTCCCAAGTGGTATCTTATGGTTGTGTGTTCTTCCATTGAACTAAAACTTCATTGATAGTGTGTTGGCGGAGACGACGCTCATGTTGGTCTAAGACTGCTTGTGGTTGCAATCAAATGGAAGCTTCTTCATCCAACTTAGGTAGACTAGTCTGAGTTCGACACCTAGTGTCAAGCACTTTCTTTAAGCAGGAAACATGAAAAGCAGGGTGGAACTTAGAGTGATTGGGCAACTCTAATTAGTAGGCCACTAGCCCCACTTTTTTTTAGAATACAATAAGGACCATAAAATTTGGGGGTGAGTTTGTGACAATGTTGGGATTTGAGTGAAGTCTGCTTATAAGGTTGTAAACAAATAAACTCTTGGTCCCCTTCAACAAATTCACGTTCAGAATGGCCCTAATCTTCTTGTTGTTTCATGCGATTCTGAGCCATAACCAAATTTTCTTTGAGAGTACAGAAAATGGCCATGCAGACTGTAAGAGTTTGATCCACTTGTTGAACCTTGGAGACACTGGGCATGTATGATACAACTAAGGGTGTTTTTCGTCCATAGACTGCTCCAAAGGGAGTCATGTGAGTGTCTTTATGGTAAGAGGTGTTGCACCACCATTTAGCAAGGGGTAACCATTGAACCCATTGATTTTTTATGTCAGATGAAAAACAACTCAAATAGGTTTCCAAACACTTGTTGACTGCTTCAATTTGTCCATCAGTTTGAGGATCACATGTTGTGTTGAGATGAATTTGAGTTCCCTGGAGTCAGAACAATTATTTCCAGAAAGTGTTGGTGAAAGTTGGATCACGGTCAGAAACAATAGAATGAGGCATGCCATGGAGTTTGAAGATATTATCCATAAAAAATTGAGCCACGATGGATGTTGTGAATGGGTGTTGAAGAGCATAGAAATGAGCATGTTTGGAAAGGCGATCCTCTACTACCATGATGACTGACTTATTGCCTGATTTAGGTAAGCCAACAATGAAGTCCATAGAAATATGTGTCCAAATAGTAGGTGGAATTGGAAGTAGTTAGAGTGTGCCTGGAGCTTTGATTGTCTCGCCCTTATTGCATTGACAGGTGTCACATTCATCCACAAAGGTGTGGATGTCATGTTTCATATTGTCTCAGAAAAAAGAACATTTGACCCATTCATAGGTTTTGGTAAAACCGGAATTTCTGACTATAGGTGAAGCATGAAACTTAGAGAGCACGGTGGATTTAAGGTTTGACTATTTGCTTAAATACATGCGAACTTTATAACGAAGCTCATCATGGTGCCACGAGTACCTTGGAGAAGCTTGTGGATCCTACTACAGTGTTTGGATCAGTCTTGAAATTTTGGGGTCTTGCAACCATTCCTAGCGAACCTCCTGAAGCCAATCTATGACAATGAAAGAGAGGGGAAAAAGGAACATGTCTTCTTCATATTCCCTGGAAAGGGAATCAACCACCACATTTTATTTTCCTTTTTAGTAAATGATCTCATAATCATATCCAAACAACTTGGTTACCCATTTTTGTTGCTCTGGGGAAGAAATTCTTTGTTCCAGAAAAAAATTGAGGCTTTGATGATCAATTTTAATTTGGAAGTGTTGTCCCAAGAGATAAGGACACAAGAGATCCACAACGTGCATAATAGACAACATTTCCTTTTCATAGGTGGATTGTCCTAGATGGCGCTCAGACAATTGTTTGCTATTGAAAGCCAAAGGTCAACCATCTTGCATGAGGACAACCCCAATGCCTTTCCTTGAGGCATCACACTCCAATGCAAAGGTCGTGTTGAAGTCATGGAGAGACAAAACTTGAGTAGTAAACATAATCGCTTTCAAAGCTTGGAAGGAATGGTCGACTACTGGAGTCCAATTGAAAGTATTCTTTTGAAGGAGCATTGTGAGGGGAGCTGCAATTTTGCCATAATTTTGAACAAACTTATGATAATAGCCCATCAAACCCAAGAAGCCACATAGACTGAAAGTCACACTTTGACTGCTAAAGTGTAAGCTCAACACCCATCAGAATGTAAAAGATAATTTGGGTTTTGAATAGGTGGATCAACAAGATGGATAAATAAAGAGAAAGGGCTACAAATTATAGATCAGTAGGCTACACCAATGGGCAATGGAGTCACAAACATCCTACTCATCGAAGGCACAAAAGCTACTCAACAGAAAACAAGATTATATGTTGATAAGTGGAAGAATGAAGAAGGAAAACATATGGTATAATGTTCACTAAACAAAGATCCTCTCAATTTAATGAATCAACAAATAATTGAATATAAACAATGATTGATGGCTAAAATACAACAGATCCTCTGCTGCTTAGGGATCCATAAATCATCGACAACCTTTGATCCTCAAATATGCAATATATTCAGATAAGAAGAAATATAAACATAAGAGTTACAATCTGAAATCACAGCTCTCATGAGTCCCCAATAGCAGTAATGCTTACAATCATAAAATGCCCACAGGCTTACAAATGAACATACACATAAAAACTGCCTACTCCTACTCTCTCTAGCCTCTCTTGGCTCATCCCTCTCCTTTATCCAAGAGACCTTTCCTTATTTAAATAGACAGTAGCATACAAATGAAATAAGGAGGTTGAATCCCATTTCCTCCATTGGATTCTAAGCCTTAGAGATAGGTGGCAACAATCAAAGAGACAAAAATTCAACAAACTGCTAATTTTCAGGAATTTGTTGGAAGTCATTAATAAAATGTCTCCACCTCATTGCATGAGGCCTTTGCTGGGGCTAAATATTAGGTGTAGGTGTCCCTTGACATCTAACCGATCCTTGAGAAGTCATCCAAACCCTCCTTGACATGTGGCAACCTCCCAACAAGGAGAATATCAAAATAGTGACCGCTACAAGAAATTAGGCAGCGCCACTGTAAAACAGTTGGGTAGCGCCACTTCTATGTCTACTATCTCTCAAACCATAACACATTTTGAAAAACTGAGAGAGGTTTCTGTTATTTGGTATGTTATGAACAAAAACCTCCTCTAGTTTTCAAAAATACCTTTTCAATTGTTCAGAATCCAAGTTTCAAGTTAGTCACTAAAAACTGGTAAAATAACTCTGCACAATTCGTTTTCTGCCAGAAATATTAGGTAGCACCACTTATGTTGTGCCTGTGTGCAGGTCTAGGTAGCAATGTCAAAATGCAACGCCTTCAATCTTGAACGTGTGCAGAGAATTTGGTGGTCTTTTATAATGTCGAACCCATTGTGTTTAGGTGTCTTGGCAATATAGTAGGTTGTGCACTTTACCACTGAGGGAGTTAACCCTTTAGCAAAAACCCAAAACTTTGATAGTTAGGCCTCTTCTAGCTTCAAATTCTTGTGCTAACACCACCCTGAAACCATCCTTGCCAAAAATATGTCCCAAGTACTCAACTTCAGAGGCTCCAAAAGCACATTTAGACTACTTAAGAAAAAGTTTGTTCCGTAGATGTATAACTTGATCCACATGGGAAAGATGGGCTTCCCGAGTTTTGTTATAGATAAGAATATCATCAAATAAAACTAAGAAAAAATGACAAAGGAAAGGACAAAAGACATGATTCATGAGACTTTGAAAAGTGGAGGGAGAATTACAAAGGTTAAATGGCATAAACAAGAACTCATAGTGACCCTCATGAGTTATGAATGCAGTCTTAGGAATGTCTTCTTCTTTCATACGAATCTGGTGGTAGCCAAAGTGAAGATCAAGTTTGGTAAAGTACTAAGCACCACTTAATTCATCCAAAAGGTCATCAATGACAGGAATGGGAAATTTGTCTTTGATGGTGAGTTTGTTGAGGTTGAAAAAATCAGGACACATGCGCCAAGTACCTTCTTTATTGAGTACCATGACTACTAGAGAAGAATAGGGCTTGGTACTAGGATGAATGACACCGACTTCTAGCAATTCTCAAATACTCTTCTTTATTTCATTCTTCCGGGCGAAGGGATGATGATAAGGGTGAACATTTGGAGGAAGACTACACTGAATTACAGGAATGGAATGATCATGGACACATCGAGAAGGGGGAAGTCCCTGGGGGGTTTGAAACACAGCTTGGTGTTGGGGGAGGATAGATTGGAGGTTGGGATGGACAAATGGTGTCTCAATCGCCTGAATGGAATGAAGTTGGGCAATAATGTTGGAATGACCTTTTTTAAGGAGATTTTCCATTCGGTGGGAACTGATGATGTCTAGTGACCCTGTTGTGATGTCTTGGAACTGGTGATGTTGGCCCTCTTGCTAGAATTGCATGGTTAATTTCTAGAAATCCATGGTGATAAGGCCGAGAGTGCATAACCATTCAAAACAAAGTACAATGTCACAACCGCCCATGTAAATAGAAAACATATGAAATTTTAGGAAGTACTGACCAATTTGTAGGCACACATTTTCACAACGCCCTCCACATTTCATGGAACCCCCATTGGCAATCATGGATTGAAAATTATTAACTGGATGGATATAGCAATTGAATCTTTGGGAAATGCGACGATGAATAAAATTATGGGTGTTACCACTATCGACTAGAATGATGACTTTTTGGTTCTTAATGTAGCCAATTAACTTGAGGGTTTGGAAAGCAGAGAAACCAGTGAGTGCATTTAGGGAAATCAATGGTTCAAATTATGGTGTATCAGAGGGCAGATTAAGATCAATTGGTGGGGGTAGTTGGGGTACAAGGGAAACATCGCCCTCTTCTTCAAAAACATCCTCAGTCGTAGCCATAAAATTTCTATGTTCCTTACACTTGTGCCTCAAAAAATACTTGTCATAACAATTATAACAAAGACCCTTAAGTTGGCATTCATCCATTTCGACCCAAGTCAATTTATAGATCTTGAGAGGAGTGGAAAGAGGGGCAGGAAGGGTGGGCTTAGGGAAAAGAATAAAGGGTGTTTTTCTAGTTTGGGATAAGACTACTTGTTGTACTTCATTGGCCCTTTTAGTAGATTCCAAACAAGTCTGGGGGCGAGCCATGAGGACATGGGCACATATTTTATCCTTGAGGCCATTGACAAAGCATTCCATGAAAAAAGCATCTGCCATGCCTCCACTCTGAAAGCCAATTGCTTAAAGGAAGCTATAAACTCTTCCATTGTGCTTAGTTTGTTTCAACTTGGTCAAACAACCTAAATGATGGGTGTTGGTGTCAAAGCAGTCATAAAGCTATGCAACAAACTGTGTCCAAGCAACATACCCTTGGCATGCCTTTTTATGACATTACACCATTGCCAGCGTTCATGATCCAAATGGAGAACACCGTAATGGAGTTTGGCCAACTCATCGGTAAAGTCACGCAAAGAGAAGTAGTGATCCATTTGTGTGACCTAGCCCATGGGGTTTGAGCCATCAAATTTGTTCACATCCACTCTAGGAAGGTGTAGGTCACATTGAAAGTGATTGGACTAAAAATTCTAGGAAGTGGAGTAAGTATCACCTTCGGCCTGCAAAGGTTGGTCAGATGAGGGAAGGCCTCTAAGAATATTCAGTTTGGTGAAGAGTTGGCTCGCAAAGGATTCAAGTTGGATTTTCATGTGAGCAAAGAGGTCCTTCGTCGTGTCCTATTTTAGGGCTTCCATTTTGGCGTCTATGGTGGAATTCATGGAAGAATTGATGGTGGAAATATTGCCATTGATTTGTTACAATTCCTTATGGGTCATGTAGAGATCATATGACAAGGTATTGAAGCGTGCTTCAAGGTCTTGGTTGTGGGCATGGGCCATGGTGAAAGGGGGTCATGGGAAGGGGGTGGGTGGGTCCGCACAGAAAAGGGTTTATGGGAGAAGGGTATCACAAGGATCAGAGCATAAAGGGGAATCCAATGGGATAAGTCCCAAATAAGGGGACTAGGAGGGGGTCAGGACCACAGGTAAAAAAAGAGGCTGAAAAATGATATGTATCAATGCGATCAAGACAAAAAGAGGAATCCAATGGGATGAGTCTCGAATAAGGGTGCAGACAAGTCCCATATTTTTTTTTACTCCTACAGAGTTGTACTTCGATCTCAATAATACTGCAATGGTGAAATGCCCAAATTCTTAACAGGAAGAAATGTTTAATAATTTCACAACCATAATGCAAGAGGCAAGGTTGCACGATAATAGTTCTTGTATTTTCCTTTTCTATTTTGTTTTAGTCCCAAGGGTTGGGGTGTTTAGGATTCCTACAAACAAGGGTTTTCCCTATGCTATACCTCTCTGATACGTGCGGGGTCGAACAATAGTACTCGACCCAATATCTCAGTGCACCAACTAAAGAAGATAGACCGTACCCTTAGTCGTACTACCCAATTACCCGGGTACCAGAGAGTATCTTCCCGAGTGTTGTTATCGATAGCACTATAGCAGTTAGGCGGTCGATCGATTGAGCTATAGCAGAGTTCAGGATGACTAGGCAAGTTTGTATACATGTGTTGTCTAATGCGCTACCACTCAAAGGGGTACCAATAGGGGTTACAAGGTGTCCAACAATGTGAGCATAAAAACCTCTTGTAATTCATGTGTGTATGCTTCCCTGACCTCTGATTTATGCATTGAACGACAAATGATTGTAGTTTAAAGACATCAAAACATGTCTCTACCTTGAAGAAAAACAATTACCCACAATTGTTGCCCAAGAAAGTGTTATGATACCACTAGAGGATTCTTGACCTCGGATGTTAGGAGTGATCTCACTTTGTTTTTTAATTTCTATCTCGACCACCAACTTATAAGCATTTTGATGTTGTCAATGATTATTCCTCGTGGGCCTATCATTCCATGGTATGCACCAAAGGACAATTTTTGATAGGAACTTGGTATTCACATTTGCACTACTAATTCAAATAATAAACAAGGTTAGCTCTCCCATATTTACAATAAGTTGTAACTTATGCACATCCTCACCCCCTACTACCCACCTTTCTGGAAGTGAATATGTGTTTGTACACACATGTGCACCCTCATTCTCATCACCCACCTCCCAATGTTGGGTATGTGTTGTATTCTTTGTATGGTTAGCCCCACTGTAATGTTCCCAAGCAGATTCTCTACGAACTTAAGGGTTTAGTTCTTATTTGTTTGAACTGTTTGTTTGAATATTTTGTAGGTTGCTTCTCAAAGTTGCGTTGGAGATGTTTTGTTGAGTTTTATAGCAAATAAATGATGGACATGGCACAATAATAGATGGAAATAACAAGATACAAGAGAGATAACACAAGAGAATAACCAAACAACTTCAGATTTGACCTTTATTTATTTAATAAGCAGTCCTCCATACAAGAGATATACAGATCTTGAATAATAAGAAGAAATATAGAAGTTGAGGCTAAAGATGCTTTCCAGATACAAGAAATGGGAGTTGTGAGTCCTCCTAKCTTTCCAATAGYAGCAAGCAAGTCTGAACAAGATCAATTTATTTCCCTTCAKAATATTGGCACCCAGATCTGGCTRAGTTGCACACCTCATGGCTRGGAAAACCCTAAGAATTGTGACTTCTTATGTTCTTCCCTCYAAACACTGAAATAAAGTTGTAGATCTATATATGTTGTGATGAGGAACATATACAATGAGATTCTCCAKCTATTATGAGTGATCTAACCCTCCAACTCATTGGATACACAAGTGACARTGTGCCCTCCTTCARCAAATTCACCCCATTGCAATAATAAATCAATATGGAGAGAAAACTCCACACAAACTRATGAGATATGGCGCTATGGTGATCGGAAACCCCAATGGAARGGATTTGGMTTCAGATATACCTCCTCCTAAGAAAATCGAACCTTCACTTCTCCAACAATGTGCCTAGTCTGYAGAAAAAACCCTCAAACATGTGCTCTCTCTTCACAATACCTCCTGATATGAATCTGAAACTAAGTAGAATGGTGAGGGTGGAACCTTTCACCACTTTGGCCAAGATTGGACCATGAACAGAGGATTTTTTCACCTTCTTGTTGATATCTAGAGTTTTCTTAATCAAAACCCTCAAAACGTTCAAGTTGCAGAGCTCAAATATGCTAAGTGAAAAATGACATGAATGAGGAGTGAGGCACCCTCCTCTCTCTTTTATACCTCCATCTTCTAATTTCCACTTAAATTATTTTATTGACTTCTAAAGTATTACTTTATTTCCTCCTCTAATTCAATTAACCTTTTTTAGTTGCTTTTACCAAAGTCACTTTAATAATATAACCTTTTACTCCTTAGTGACCACTTTTGCGCCTCTTAGCCTCATTTTCCCCATGAGACTATAGTCTAGAGGGGTGACTAGACTAATAAGTCTTTCAATATTATTGTCAAGAAGAGGGGGACATTACACCCACACACGATGCATATGCATTGGGTGCAACGGAGGGGTCATATGGAGGGCGGGACCCCCCCCCCCCCCATCTGGGGGAGTTAGAGGGGGTTCGAGGGAAAATCCCCTGTAATTTGTTTTTGAAAAAAAATTGGCAGTTTTGGCACACAATTTTCCAACCCATGGTTTTCTAATTTCGGTTAAGGAATTAAGGTTGTAATCTACTCCAGGTCAATGGATTAAGGTTTTGGATGCTGCAGAATCATATATATATATATATTGTATTTGTAAATGGTGAAGTTAACACAATGCGAGTTAGAGGTGCAACTCTAAACATTTGTTGCTTTTCTAGGTTAAGGGCAACATTTGGTGCATTGCTATATTGTAAAGGTTTAAAATGTACATTTGGTATCAGGGAAATTATTGGCTTCAGGGGACATCTTTGTTGCTAACGGTTTGGTTATCTTGGGTCTATGATAAACCTAGTTTCAGTGGGAGCTCTGATGATTCTTGTGGTGAAAGAAAATGGCGAGCAATTCTAAAATTGAGATAGAGAAATTTAATGGGAAAATATTTGAGCTTTGGAAGTTGAAGATGGATGATCTTCTGGTAGATAAAGAACAATTGGTCATTATGGATCATGGTACTGCACCTATGGGTATGTCGACGGAAGACTGAACAAAGTTGGATAGGAAGGAAAAAAGCATAATCCAATTGTGTCGTTCAGATTTAGTGTTACTAAATGTCTCGGGAGAAGCTACATCCAAGGCGTTATGGGATAAGTTAGGGGCTTTGTATAAGTCAAAGTCCCTAGTAAACAAATTTTTCATTCAGAAAAAGTTGTAACTCTTGAGGATGAATTATGGAGACTCGATCACAAAGCATATAAATACCTTCAATACTATGGTATGCCAGTTGTTTTATGTCGACATTAAAATTTTTGATGAAGATAAGTGCATTAGTTTACTGTTTTCTTTGCCATATTCATGGGATAGTTTGGTAGTAGTTATTGGGAGTAATGCAACCACATTAAAGTTTGATTATGTGGTTTCATCCTTGTTATCAAAAGAAATTAGGAGGAAAACCATGGATAGTCAAAGCACAAATACCTTATTTGTAAGATGACATTCCATGGATAGAAATAAAACAAGTTCTCGAGTGGGAGATTTAAATCTCCAGGAAAATCCTTAAGGAAATGATGGAAATGTGTAAAAATAGGATTTACGAGAAGGATTGTAGATCTAAAAGTGTTGAGAGAGGTAATGGATCTAATGTTGTTCCTTCCATAGAAAGTAAGACCTCCTTAGAGGAAGGAGGGGATGTGTGCTTGGATTCTTCAAGAACACATGAAGATCACGATGTATGGTTAATCCATTCAGGTGCTTCTTTTCATATGACTCCACACTAGGAGTGGTTCTATGAATATGAAAAGTATAATGTAAATGACATTTTCCTAGGGGATGACTCAACAACCAGAATCATAGGATGAGGAAAAATAAAATTTCTTCTCAAGTATGGAAGGACCAAAACACTCCCTGGGGTTTTGCACATTCCAGAGCTAGCTAGAAACTCGATATCTATAAGTATGGTCAGTGATGTACGTGTACATACCGTGTTTGAAAATAAAACCTACAAAATGGTTCAAGGAGTAATGATGTTGATGAGAGGAGTTCGGAATGGAACTATGTACAAGTTGTTGGGAAGCACTATCAGTAATGTGTGTAACAATTCTATTGTTTCTGAGGGTGGAAATGAAAAATACCAAAACCCTACTATATTTGGAGAAAAGACAATGATGTGGCATCAAAGACTAGAACATATTGGAGAGAAGGGCCTTCAAACATTACACGGTAATGTATGGTTTAAGGCAAGCCCAATTGCACACTAGATTTTGATTTTTATGAACATTGTATATATGGTAAACAAAATTTGGTAAGATTCTCATTTGGAGCTGTCACACACCCACTACGACAACCTAGATTTTTCATCTTTTCTTCGAGGGACAGAATCCCCGAATTTCTATGGTACCTAGCGCAGACCATCCCTTCCCTTATCCTCCTCCATGTGATCGTTGGCTATGACCACAGGCCTTACCAAAAAGGTGCTTCCAGCTTTCGCGTTTCAGGATTTCTGTGTTCGAGCTCTCCCCGGTTCCCTGCCCCTTGAAATGTCGAAACCCGAAATGGGGTTAACGAGCTCCTTGGCTCCCTTTTTGCCTACTCCATGTGACCACCTCAGTGAACACACGCTAAACACCAAATGGTGCTACCGAGACTCGACTTTCGAGATTCCTGTTGCAAGGAACCCTTGTTCCTTCAATCCCTGAAACCCGAAAGCCTGGTATCATTCGGATCTATGGTCCAGATCGTCGACTTGATCAACGACCCAAATTAAATCCTAGCATTCTACCTTTCAGGATTCTGGCGAGGTCTTCACTCCTATTTCCCTGATCTCCAGAACCTTGGCGGCTTTAGATCTTCGCCACGCGTCCTTCACAAATGGACGGTCCAGATTCTTTCGGGACCCGAAATGTCGATTCTCAAGTTTAGACCCTTGATTAACTGCTAGCGCCTACCTCCTTCTTCTACCACATGACCCTGTCTTGTGACCTAGGGCTCATCCACAGAGCGCGTCGGGGTTTCGTATACCAGGATTTCGCGACTTGCGAAGACAGGGGGTCTTGCCCTTTGGTTTCCTGGGTGCCAAAACGCCGAAACTTATTCACGCTAAACCGATTCGGGGTTTCGTATACCGGGATTTCATGACTTGCGAAAACGAGGGGTCTTGCCCTTTAGTTTCCTGGGTGCCGAAATGCCGAAACTTATTCACGCTAAACTGATACGGGGTTTTGTATACCCAGATTTCGCGACTTGCGAAAATGAGGAGTCTTGCCCTTTGGTTTCCCGGGTGCCGAAACACCGAAACTTTTTCACGCTAAACCGATTCGGGGTTTCGTATACCAGGATTTCGTGACTTGCGAAAATGAGGGGTCTTGCCCTTTGGTTTCCCGGGTGCCGAAACGCCGAAACTTATTCACGCTAAATCGATTCGGGGTTTCGTATACCGGGATTTCGCGACTTACGAAAACGAGGGGTCTTGCCCTTTGGTTTCCCGGGTGCCAAAACGCCAAAACTTATTCACGCTAAACCGATTTGGGGATTCATATACCAGGATTTCGTGACTGGAAAAAACAAGGGGTCTTACCCTTTGACCACTCCAAGTCGCGAGTCAACGAAATGCTACCCGACTGCCATGTGTCTTATGCCAATGGACGGTTCTGAATACTTCGGGGCTTTCAGGACATTTGTCGAGTCCACTCTCCTACCTATGCAAAGGTTAAGATCGACAATCAATAGAGCTCCGACAGATCCTTAGATCTACGGTCCTGGATCCTATCGCTACCTACGAAGGCTGAAGGGGTCGAGTTGTTAACGCCTGCGCTCCTCCTCTAGATCCGTTAGTCTTTACTGATCTAGGGTATTTCCAAAAGGATTCTGACCATTCGTCTACCAAATGATGGGGTATTCTCTTTTGATAACTGGACTCGTTGTCCTTTCTGAGCTTGAATCACGAGATTCAACCTCTCGGAGCTTCAAACTCCCATGACTTTGAAACCTGAGAGAACTACTCTTTCTTGTACAAGGTTTCCAGACTCAGATCACATGATCCTTCAGAGGGTTATTGGGTAATTATCCCTAGGCTTGGTGACCTGACTGAAAATCCTTCCTAATTCATTGAGCTATGAACTCTATGACAGGGGTAAAGTAAACTTGTGGGATTACTATAACGGTAGTCTTTTCAAGGAACTCACTCCGGCTCTGGAATGCGAGGAAACTTCCCGGGAGGAGGTGCCTTCAAGAAATCAAACTAGGACATAGCGTGAGTCAGTAGATGGGACAAATCTCAAGGGAACATAATTGTATTCTAAACTTATTCATTCTATACATAAACCGATTATGGTCATATAAGTATAAGCATGCATCCATTATCTCCAATCAAAACACAAGGCAAACACTTCTATATAGAAACCATTTATGAGTGTATAAACATAAGCATGCGTTCGTGATATTCAATTCAAAATACAAGACATAACACTTATCAGAAACACCAGACGTGACACGACTGCTGAGAGGGGTGATCGTTTCCACCCAACTGTAGGCTCAGTGGCTCTGGATGGATTTACCACTAGCCACCCTGAGCTAGACCACGATGCTTTAAGATTCAATCTCCTACTTCCAGCTCAACGGAAGTCAAGGACGAAGGTTACTCTCCTTCTCCTCTATTCAGAACTCCCCCGTATTTCTAGAGTTCTTCTGATTTTTCTTCCGCGATCCCTGTCACGCGTGTTCTCTCCTTTGTACCTCCACACTTCCTTTCTTGCCTTTTTCTGCAAGATTGTGTGTGGCACGAATTCCCCCATCCGTGGTCAGGTCTAAAAGATTCTACGGATGGGCAGTTCGCCCCCATCCCCTCATTAACTCTTGAGGAGCCTCCCCACCTACCATCCTGGCGGGTAATTCATTCCAGGGTTAGAGAGTTGCTTTGGTCTTTGAGCAAGTAAAAACCAGTACGGTATTGGTTCAGTGGAAGTTAACGCAACCATTCCAGGTCCCTTCCACCACCTCTCATTATCCATCGTGGTCTCTTTTAGAACATCCCCCCTCCCAACAGTCATGTAACACATAATCATAACATAATTTACATTCATCGACCTTTTATGTTAAGCCCTAATATTGGCTTATTACTCCTTAATTGGGGCATATTAGATTAGTAATGTTATTTTATTTATGTCAGCTTTAGGCCATTAGTTGTAATTATACCTCCTAGTCTCCTATATATACCAAGGAGACATT
>JZKD02S1918464.1:1212278-1224857 GCA_000966675.3 Picea glauca
GGGGTTCTTAAAATCACCCCTGTTGGAGGGAAGTTGAAGAGGCACACTTTTTGAGAGAGGTTGAGCTTAGGAAAAGAGAGCAGCAACTAGAGTGGATTGGCATGCATCCCAAGAATATTTTCAGCATTTAATACAGTCATGTATCGTACAATAGCTAAAGGTGGGTTGTACATCATTTATTGTTGGTCATACAACTGATTTAATGCACAAAAATCGAGGCAGCCTCTATGTTACTATTTTGCATGATTTCCAAGGTGTTTCTGTTGGGTGGGATCCGTACAGCTAAGGATTGTACCGTACAGTGAAATATGGGCACAAAGTTCAAGGGTCTTACTGTTGTATTTATGTTGTACATGATCGTATAGTTTCATATAAATCGAGGCAACTAGTTTTGAGCATGAAAATCGAGGTGTTTTGTGCAGATTTAGAGAGATAAGTTGTTGTGTATTTAATGTTGATTATGTTGTTGTAAACTCGTAATATTTCCTATGAGTTGAGACTATCGTACAGTCAAATATGGGCACAAAGTTTGAGGGTCGTACTACTGTATTTCTATTGTACATAATCGTATAGTTGCATAGAGATCGAGGCATCTAGTTTGGGCACAGAAAGGTGTTTTGTGCAAGTTTAGAGAGATAAGTTGTTGTGTATTTAATGTTGATTATGTTGTTGTTGTAAACTCATAATTTTTCCTATGAGCTGGGTCTTAGTCTACTAGGATGATTTTAGGGGCTAAATTTCGCGGGCTAATTTTCTATGGTTTTTCCCAAAAAAAGATTCGCTATTCTAAAAATGATTCGCCCAAATTCTATAGGATAAAATTATTTTACCTTAAAAATCACCAAGATTTTATACAAACTATATAAAAACCTTAGAAATTTGATTTTTTTTACAAAAATATCGCTAAACATTTTATAATTGGCATATGAAGGATTAGTAAGATTCGCCAAGGTTTATACATTTTAAAATAAATTTCCATCTTTAAAATCATCAATAAGAAGAAAATCTCCTTGACTAGTTTTTCCCTTGTGGGTTTTTCTAGGGGTATTTCCCAAAAATTATTTGTGTCAAATGTGGTGATTTTGTCTATTGTTCATTGTTATTTCAGCTGCTATATTTTCATATTGCTTAGTCACTTGCATTTATGCTCATAGTTCTAGTAAATGCATGTGGTTCCATTGATTTATTGGTGAATAACTATAGGAGGTTGAAATCTATTATTGACTAAGTGTTTGAGATCAGTTTTCAACACATGCATCATCCTCAGTGTAGGGGAGAAAGAGTATTGAGTTTCAAATTTCAATCCAAAGCTCACTGTTCAAATCATGACACAAGGGGATCTTCAAAAGCAAGTTAATTTCTGCAGTTTTTGGATTTTCAACGATTATAGAGTTTTTCGGTAGCTACTGGAATTCCCTTGTAAAGTGTTGTAGCAACCAGATTTCTTGTAGCAGAGTATTTTCAGAGATGATCTTTGTGCATCGTTTTCAAGCAGATGAGGTTGAATTAAGAAATTCTAAGACATGGGTTTTGTGGAGAATATAATAATTTGAGTAAATAGTGGGCATAATTTTCAGAAAATGCATGATAAGGGATGCAAAAGTATATTTTCAAAAGGGATTCTAATAATAATTTCCATAATAGTCACCATTATTTAAATCTTGTAGTAGATTCGTAGTTTCATATGGTTGCATGCATCTCAAGACTAGATCGCGACTTGGAGATGGTTTCAAATCATGAACATATGGTCATCCACCTATCAGCCAAGATCATGAGTCTACCAAGTCAACACAGGAGCGAGGTTAAAATCCCACATCAATATGGTATAGTTTAGTTTGAGTGGCAACCACCACAATTCGGTTCCATTTATCTTCTTTCAACATATTTTGATCAACATTCATCATCTCCAACAACCTTTCTCTCTCTCTCATCTCTAATATAACTCATCTTCACCCATCAATTAGCATATATCAATGTTATAGTACTCCTACTTCAATTCATAGTACCAATCTTGGCTCTTACAAAGCAACAACATTTCAATCTCAAATAACTTGAGGTAAAAGTCAAATTTTAAGTCTTGTTAGTTTGTTGAAAATATGGAAATTAAGATAACAACTATTTTAAGCTTGTGATTTCAACCACTCATGAACCACCTTCAAAAATCATTATTCTCTCATCCTTAAATATCTTGCTCACTTATATCATATTCCTCTTACTTAGTGCCCTTTCAGTCATAAGTTAGCACCATCCTACATCACCATACTTTGACTTATTTCCCATGATTCGACATCCTACATGCAAGTCGTAGTCCAAAATATGATCAGTCCATCAAGTAAGCAAAGTCCTCTGATTTAGAAAGATTAAAAATGTAAAATCATATTTGAATTTATTTTTTATTTTCTTGGCCAAATATGAAGTCTTAAAAGGAGACAACAAATTCCATAATACATAATTGTCATTTCGAAACAAACATTTGTTCAGATTTGCCAAGAAATGGTTTAAGAAAGCTAACTTATTCACTATGCATAATAAGACATTGATTAGGAAAATTAAAGTCAACAGAGGAGGATACATTATGGACTCAATATCTTAACAGATGCTACTACCTATATCTCAATTAATGGATCACTTTGCTCTAATTTTAGAAAATTTTAGATGCGTCTCTGACTTGCATGAGGACATGCAAAATCTCTAGTGTGGAGGAGATGTTGGCTAGTTGATTTGACACATTTTTCACTATTAGAATTACTTATTTTCTGATCATTTCACCCCTTTCGTCCATCCATCCATTACCATTTTTACCTTATTTCCTCATGAATGCACCAATACAAACATCCAAGCATTAAGTGGTTAATTGTCATTAACTTCCTTATTTTTAATGAATTGATTAGAATTATACTTTGGTTTTATTGATGATGGTTTCTCAAGAGATTCTGGTAATTAAGCACACAATTTCCGTAAAAACTTCCATGATTGGCATATTCACCCAACACCATAAGAGATTCCACAATTTGGGTTTTGTTGACAAATGCATCAATATGGTTTCATGTTGCTTGGATCATGCCCGGGTCAAAGGTAGTCATCTCCAGCTCATGGTCAAAGATATGGTCGAATTTAGCAACAATTTCCAGGAAACGATCTTGAAACACGATTTATGGAATGATAAAGGAGAATCTCAAAAATCAGGGACATGGGTTTTGTGTAGAATGATCCCATTTAGATGTCCAACGAGAGGATTTCTCAAAAAGTGAAAGGTTTGGGAGATATAAGCGATTTTCTAGAACATATTTTTTCAAATCTATTGTTGTGGTCGGTTTGAGGATCTGTAGGTTTTGGATCTCCAAGATCCCATTTGTAATATATAAATATCAGTCTTGAGAATCTTCAAAACAACATTGGATATGATATCAAACTTCTGTAATTTTGTATTGTTGATATGAGATTAATATAAGAGCTTTGGTTATTGTCAATTACATGTGTTGTGTGTTTTAGTTTCATAAGTTCAGTTCTATAGTTTTTCTCTAGCAATGTTCACCGAGCCAGGAGTGCCCCTTGAGTGAGGAGTTTGTTGCTTTTATTTATGTTAATGTCATTTCAATTTCTCACTTGTGTGGATTTGATTTATGTTCTTTCATTTCTTGCATTTCATTTATGATTTCCATTTGCAACACACAAGAAGACTAATGCAAATAAATTATTAATTGAATAAAGATTGTTTTACTTCAATTATAGAAACCTTCATTAAATCATATGATTGAAAGCTTGTAATTGTCTTGAGTCTAAAAACCAAGTAGGTTAATGATTTCAAGAGTTTAGAATCATTCTTGTGCTTTTTCATTAAATTTGCATATGCTCTGTTTTTTGTAGCTAAGAAGAAACTTTGTTTTTGTAACTAAGCCGAAACTTTGTTTCTGCAGCTAAAAAATGAGCAATTTATGCTTAGACCACTATAGGACTAAAACCGTTGAAGACGCAAGTTCTAATAAGATACACACGAGAAATCACATGAACATTGTTGGTAATGAAAGATTGTGGTTGAGAGACATATAGCATTAGGGTCCCACGGTCCAGTAACAAGTTGCAGTCCTTAGTGTTAGTTCATACAATCATTTGATTTCATTCCAACGTTTCTTAGATAGGATAGGATAGGCTTTAATCTTGCATATACTTTATTTGCATCTCACAAGTCTACAGGCACCAGATTGATGAATTTAATGCAGTAGAGTTCGATCAATTGAATTGACTGACTCACCCCTTGTTGGTTGTTTATCATTTATTATACTAACATATTTTGATATTTCCTAGATATCAATATATATTTCACTTTCCATTTTAATTTCACCAACAAATTGTATTAAATATTGTGATACCACTCTAATCCATCCATAAACACGTAAATTTCTTGATGTAGAATTTTTTGATGAAGTGTTTCATTTCTTTATTCTTGCATCAATATGATTCATTTTAAGTATTTTTTTTCTCCATTATTATTTTTAACTATAAAATTAAAACAATAAAAATAACATTATGCTAGGGAATATTGCTTTGAGTAATTATAAAAATCTAATTATATAATACAAACAAGAAAAGAAGGAAAGGGATGAATATCATTCAATTTAATTTTAAGGTGTGTTGAGTTTAATGGTATGTGTGTAGATGTTGATGGTAAGTGTCGTACATCAACCACTACCACATGTCATAACATTGATTGAATTATATGATTGTGATCTACATGGATTGTCAATGTTATAACATGTGGCAAGTGTGAGATGACAATCACATCTCATTACCTATGGTATAGTTAACCACTAGCATCCCTACAAATCACCCTAACATGGAAATATTTGACCTCACATAAAAACAATACATGGGAATGCATACACACATGAAAAATGTAACTAGAATAATTGCCAAATAAAACATGGCATAATTACTTGCATATACGAGTCTATGAACCATAAATATATATATATGAAAGATAGATCCATGATTTCTTTTGTCAAAAGTGATTCCAAAAACACATTTTAAAGGAATATGTTGCATAACAAAAAATTATTTTAGCTTAGATGTCCGGTTGAGAAGTACCTATTCTACCAAATTTATTGAGGACTTGCATTTCACCTCATCCATGTTTAACATATCATTTTCTAGGAAAAACCATAACAAGAATGAAAGCCTCATAAACCATTGAACACTCCATCAACCTCGCCAATAAACCATAGTTTTAATAGCAAATGTCCACAATTTTGACTTATCACAATCATATTTTACTAAATTATTGGAAATCGAGTTTAATTTGGACATTGAGATAGCTCACATGGGAAGAGCCCTTAAGATTGCATTATATAATTTGCATCATATGTATTTTCTCCATAATTTTATAATTCCCAGGTTCATTTTCTATATCAATCACAATGAGGAGACAATACTAGAAACCAAATAGAGAATAAGAAGTACCTCTCAATTCCTTGAATTTGGAAGACACTCAAAATAAATCAACAATGTTAAGCAATCGGTAACCAAAGCTAAAGCGATGAAAGTGTTTTTTAAAATTAAGCAATTTCATCAACAAGATATGCCACTATGCCACTATAGTAATACCTTGCGATTATAGACATAATAGATAACAACCACAACTTAGAGAGGGCTCATGAGGCATGCCACCAATACAATTGTTTATGTTAGTACCAAAATGAAGGAGGATGCTATAACATCAACTCATGTACTTGCACCCCAAAGTAAGTTTATAGATTTTCAAAGCTTTTGGTGTGGGAAATGCATCATAAACCACCCTTATCTCACAATTGTTATCCATGTTGAAACAAAACTTAGATAAAAATGACTTGAGAATGTGTAACTAACCAAAACTATAAATCATTTATAATATGATACAATGTTAATGAGTAAACCATTATCTCAATTTGAGAAAGGATAAATAAACCATAGTCTTTATGTATTGTGTAAGCCACGAGTGGTCAAGCAGGTCTGAGAAAGCATAGCATTATTAGAACCTCCACCAAGGTTTGATTCCTCAAAAAAGTGGTTGACGCACTCCCAATCGGGGAGCATTGTAAGTGGTTGAGACAACATGGTCGCTAAGTCCAATTGAACAGTCACACACACATGTAAAAATGGTGTCCCACCTCTTAATAGGTGGTTGTTACTTGACACTTAAATGTAATAAGGAAGCATATTCAATATTTTGGTGATGTTTTTTCGAATCTATCACAACAATTTATAAATCAATGTTTCAGACCAGACGAATGTGGTCCATATTCAATATTGTGTGTATTAAGTAATGAGAGTGGAGCCCACAAGAGTGTGGTCTAGTAGTGAGCAACGAGGTGATCAGGCTTGTATTAACATGTAGACTTGGGTTCAAAACTTCCCGAATGAGTGTGAATGGGGCCAAGTGCAATTCTTGGGTGACTTTGACAACACAAATACACCCCTCATAATGTAGTAGCTTAGTCAAAGAGATTCTATAAAAAGTGTTTCTTTAAAAAAGTAATTAGAGTGGATTTGTTGAATATAATGCGTGCACTGTGATGAATCTCTCTTTGCTAAAACATGGAAAGAGGGAAGAATCTTTAAATACCCATTCCATTCAGTGGTGATATGCACAAAGAATCTTTAAATACCCATTCCATTCAGTGGTGATATGCACATTCATAAGCACACACATTGTATCGTTTTTAACAAATTATACCATAGGTACCCCTTTCACACATGATATCATGAATGTCTCATGAAACATCTTTATAATTCGTTAAAACAGAGTATGGAAAATGGTTTTTGACAAACCATTCACCATTTATGCTCAAATGCCACCACAAATTCGGGCTATGAGATGATAAGGTCTTATGGCCAAAAGGCAAGCTCTCTCACTATTAATTCCAATAATTGTATGCAAAACTCATACTAGCCTGCACGTTGCAACATGGAGGAGAGCAATTTGATTCTCTTAGCACCATTGTCAACATACTTGCTTAGCTTGGTGAGAGCCATAACAACTCTTGACCTCAACAAGAGGGCAATTTGTAGTAGATAGCTACACAAAATTTCTCATACAAATCATTTTTTCTAGCTTGCTCATTGGGACAAAGACCCCAAAACCCTGCTAGCCTACTCACTAAGTAAGTGATTGACATTGAATTGCACTTGCCACAATTTTGAACTCAATCGATAACTATGATTCCCTTATAGAAGTAGAATAATTATACTAGCATTTAAATAAAGGCTTATCATAAATCCCTATTGCGGTGTTGCATGAACCCAACATGGATGTTTTAGGGCTTTGCAACACATTCAACCTAGTTCACTTTGGCCAACATGGGCTCTGTGTGAATGCAAAAATGAGCAAAAAGGAAGCCAAAAGGACAACCCAAAGAACCCCTGCATAGTCTAGAGATGAAGTTTATTTACTTGGAGGAAGGGTCAAGGACCATTTATGAGCATGGAGGCGAGGCGCCAAGTTGTCCCTTTGGGCTTTATGTACTCATGTCACTTTTATCATCTCAAGGAATAAGTCAAGTGGGAGCAACTTGTCTATTGCTTTGTCTCACTTAGTGTAATCAAACCTAGTGAATTCACTCAAAATTAATTGAGTTTGACTTGGCTCAATGAGAAAATGAACATAGTTGTCTTGTTGACTTGGATTAGCATGTGATTTGGCTTGATTTGGATCCTAACTTGTAGACTTAGCTAAGTCAAAGAATGACTCAATCCAATCAAAGTCAACTACTTTTCAATGCTTATTGTAGACCTCATTTTAAAAAATAAAAATAAAATGAAATATTTTATAAAGAAACTAACCCTATATTACCTCTTCAAAAGCCTTCCTTGCTTCATTTATTAGTGATTGCTTGCATGTTGAGAGTTTTGAGTTGATTTGATGAGTAAACCCTACACGTTGTTGGATCTAATTTCAAAAGGGAATCCATTTGTGATTGTTTTTTAGCCATTGGATTGCAAATTGAAGTGGGTGTTTGCAAATTTTTGTACTCATTCAGTGTGGAGATTTCCATTATGTCTTGTCTTAGTGTATCAAAACTTTTCTCGTTAGTTATTTTATGTATCTCAAAACTTTTAATTTATGTATTTTAATATGATTTGTCTATTTGCATTTTTCCATGCAACATAAAATAACAAACTCACATATTTGGTCTTTAATTGTTCATATTTCCATTGTCATACATGGATTTATATATTTTTAATTAAATTTTGAATATTTTATTCTTTGAGTTTTCTTACTCTGCGTAAGTCACTTCTAAGTCCAAAGGATTATTGAATCCAATCTGATTTCGAGTTTAAATACTTTGATCTCAATCTTATCTTACGACTTGTCATATCATAGTCCCCCACTCATTCCTAGGCATCAATTTCCATATTTTTATATTATCTTACTCTCTTGAGAATAAGTCATTTTTACATTATGGCCTCATGATCAACTAAAGAAAAACAAAACTATCTTTGTAAGCTAATTGTATTTACTAGTGGGGCCTTGGCCTTCATCTACCAAAGTTAACTTTGCAAGCTCATACAACTTAACTCCATGTGCACAAAATATACTATTTAAGGTGCCCTTTTAATAAGACATGACACCATAGTATAATTATTTACATCATATCTAGACCATAATCAATGAACATAATCAAAATGGGGTATTATAATATTGAACTACAGAGTGAAGATGCTTCGTGGGCCAAGTCTTGAGAAGGGTTGTAGGATCTAAGTACTAAAAAACAATTGATACAACTTTGTGAGTCATGCACTATGTCACTATGGTACAACTCTGTAAGGTGTGTGCTATATCACTTTGATCCAACTTGGATACGTTGTGTTTGGCATTTTGGAATAGTTTTTACAACTTTAAAATCTCCTCTCCTCTTGTGTGCTATCCCACATTGATTGTGAGTTATAGTTTGTTGTATCATAGAAGTTCCAACATACCATGATCCTATGACAATTGGGGTGTCCACGGAGGCAGTGACCCTCTTACTAACACAATGGTTAATTGGCTACGAGATGAATATGTGTGCTTGCTTGACCTCCTCCTTCTCTGTGGGACATGTGGTGTGAGTAGTTTCTATGACTCTAAAATCTCATTGTGCTATCCCACATTGATTGTAAGGTTTGGTTTGCAACAACATATAATTCTCAACATACTATGATCATTATGCCAATGAGGATGTTTATAGATATAGTGTCCATCCTACTAACATAATGATTGATTTGTCATTCTCTACAAAGAAGGTTTAAAGGTTGAAGGAAATCCACAAATTGAATGCCTATTATGAAAAGTTATATTTGAGGGCTGAAATATATCTACGACTAATCATTTAACCACTCATATATGCAATTTAGTGTAGTTCTCAATATATTATGATAACTAGCCACCCGAAAATGGAATTGTACCATAATTATCCCCCCAATCACGGTTGGAATTTGTTGTTTCGATATTCATCAAAGCAATTTTAGTCTATCCACTACAAATACAGATTGTAGCGATTGGAATCTACCAGTTTCACTGGTTACAAAATCTAATGGTGCAAAAGAAAAAGTTAATTATATTCTCATCAAACCTCAATTTGCGTTGTTCATTGTAAAGTATATTACAAACACATATTCTTGTACCTCAATTTGCGTTGTTCTTTGAAAAGTATATTACACACATATTCTTGTACCTCAATTTGCGTTGTTCTTTGAAAAGTATATTACACACATATTCTTGTAGGGACCTTTGTCAATTTTGTTCTTTGAAAAGTATATCACACACATATCTATCAATTATAATATTTAAGGTATGTAAATCATTACATATATAAGGTTGTTTATGTATCCTTAGGCTGATGGTTTGCCTATCGATTGGAATCTATCAGTTTCACTGGTTAAAAAATATAATGGTGCAAAAGAAAAAGTTAATTATACTCTCATCAAACATCAATTTGCGGTGTTCTTTGAAAAGTATATTACACACATATTTGAGTAGGGACCTTTGTCAAATGTAATATTTAAGAGATGTAAATCATTATATATTTAAGGTTGTTTATGTATCCTTAGGCTGATGGCTTGCCTTACAAGCTTGCATGAGTTATGCCATGTAGGCTGTTAAGCCTTGCAGAGGTTATGCCACGTAGGTTGTTGAGTTGAGCCTTGCAGGTCCACAACACTTTTATCGTCCAGCCCCACAGAGCTCATGCTATGTGGGAAAACCATGTTTATAGCTGTAGTTGGATGGACAAACATATTTTAAGTGTGTGTTGCTTAAATGAATTCAAATTTGAGTACTTCTCTCTTTTCCCTCTTTTGCTGGTGAAATTGTAGAGCATGTAATTTCCTTCTCTTATAACATAATGCAAGGTTGAGGCAGTTAATCGCAAAAACTTGAGTGAACTTGGGAAAAAAGTGAGTGTGGATAGAGCGTAGGGAGAAGAGGGCTAGGTTGTGGACGAATGATCTTCCAAATGGTTTTGTATGTTTCACTACCAGAGCTAGCTTTGGTTATGCTGCATTCTCAGACAACTTGACCTAGTGCATGAACACTCATAAACAAACAACCTTGATCTGAATATATCATCCTTAAGACAACAAGGCCTGTAAATACAATCCCGTGGCATCCCCACTTTGGGAGGATGATAAGCTTAAATCTTTAGTTCATCTCAACTTTGTTATTACTATTGTCACTGGCAGAAAAATCTGTATGCAACTTGGTGAACAACATGAGTCCAGTGAGGTTCTAGAAGCATTTTAGCAGATGATGTTTTTATTCATAAGGTGGAAGTGGTCATTGCAGAACATAGAGATATCAAGAGACATCCAGACAATTTAAAAACAAAGATTCATAATATCAATTGCTTTACTCGTGTTATGTTCAGTCTGGTGCTAGGTAAACCTCAAGAATATTCTTGACAACATAGCATATTATGCTAGGCATGTTGCATATCTAGGAGTCTCGTTTGCCAAAAGCATTTTACGACTGAGTAGCAGCAACCATGATAGTAAAGTAAAAACAATCTGAGTGATAGAGCATGGCTTTCTAGCCTTCAATCAGTTTTCTTCCTTGTTTGAAAGCTTATTTTGGATCAAAGTTACCAGAACCAGACCGGTCATTGAACCAGTCGACCTAAAAAACCGGAACCGGAAAAAAAACCGGATCAAAAAAACGGTCACTAAAAATACATAAATATTCAAATTTTGAAAAATAAATACATATTCATGTGCACCCATGTGAATCCAAACCATTATACACAAATTTGCAAAGTTTCTCACATATATTCATGTGCATCCATGTGAATCCGATTCCAAACCATTATACACAAATTTGCAAAGTTTCTCATATATATTCATGTGCATCCATGTGAATCCAAACCATTATACACAAATTTGCGAAGTTTCTCATATATATATAACAAGTAATAGTGTATAAAACCAAAATAGCACTAAGAGTCAGTGCACTCCATGAGTCCATAGTCATATGAATATCTGAATCAAAATACATCATCAAAAAGGCTCTAAATGGCAAAGTCCAAAAATAACTCTATAGTCTAGGCTAGACTCTAGAGAGTAGAGAGTCTAGAGACTACACAATCTAATAACTGAATCTGCATACTGAAAGGAAGACTCAGAGGATTCAGACTCGGACTCAGACTCAGACTCAGACTCAGAGTCATCATCTACATCCTCAACATGACTAGACTCAACAGGGGGATTCTGAGCCTGGCTTGATTCCCCTGGTCCATAAGGCAAAGATACAAGTACAGTATCAGTGCACACATTCTCTTGATGTGGCTCGCGATCCAAATCCATCCAAGAAAGGTCTTCATTGTCAAAAATGGTTGGCTGAGTCTCCACAACCCAATCTGATGAGGGATCAACATCATCCAATAATATGTTGTTGGATTCAGGGGTCTTGTTCATCAATTGGTTGCGCCTCAACCTAAGGTTAGACTGAACAAATACCATATCATTCAACCGTTTTTGCTCTAAACGGTTTCTCTTCTTGGTGTGTATACGCTAAAAAACACTCCAGTTGCGTTCACACCCAAAAGCACTGCATGTTTGGCTCAATAACCAAACTGCAAATTTCTGCAATTCATGGCACTGACTACCAAATTGCTGCCACCAATAAGCTGCATGTAAAGACAAAGAAGATTTAGCAAAGGAGTTTGAAAGTTTGATTTAATTTTTGCCATGAATAATATAATTGAAAGACTTTACAATTACGTACCTAGTGGATCTTTTGCTCTACTTCGAACATCCATAGCCATGCCAAAGGTACCAATACTCTCATTGAAATGCAAGAGTTTGCTATGTATCTCATCTTGTTTGTTGGAATCAGGGACCATGCGCTCAATGCATTTGTATAATCCTTATTTTACCTCTCCATCTGTTTCAAAATATTTTGTGTAATGGTACCTTTCAAAGAGTTAAAACTTAAGAGTCAATGAGTTTGAACTTTGAAGCATTAGCTAAAGTTTAAACATTTGCAATTAAAATTTAATAATATATCTTAAAAACTTTGAAATTACTTACTACTTACCTGGGATTCAAGTAATATCCTGCAGCATGTAAAGGCCG
>JZKD02S1918464.1:1234834-1247653 GCA_000966675.3 Picea glauca
AGACATCTGCAAAAACCCTTTTTTTTTCTTACATGTTTATCTTACTCTTTATCTTAATTTTAATTTTGAGAGTGTCAATTGTGTTAACACATGATTAGTGAAGTATTAATCTAGTGGAAAGACATGCTACTTGAATATGTCACATGGGAACCATCCACGATCGTAGCAATTTCTTCAGTAGAAGGTTGCCCCACCTTAAGAGACAAGTGAACATTGTATTCTTCTTCGCATTTTTAATACACAAGGGTATTAGATTTTATCTTATTGTCTATTCTTTCTGGTTATTCTGCAATTTTATTCTTTATATACTTGGTTGTGTTCCATTTTTCAAGGGTTAAGGAACACCACACTAACACTATCTTTTGGCCCTGGAGTAAGATCTAAAACTACTTTTGATTAGCTAATAGCTTGTCTTCCTCAAACATAAGGAAACAAGTTAACGAACCAAGACCTAGAGACATTTGACAAGAGTGAAAGTATGTGCCATTATGGACCACGAGTGGGTCATTTCATGTAGCATGGTTTTCCTTGAATAATGGTGATCAAGCAGTGCATCTTAGCAAATAATAAACAATAATTGTTATCCTCATTACCAATTGGCAACTAAATTATGATAAATTTTACCACTTAAAAAAAACCTCAATCTTTAATTATCTCTATCACAAGCACGATATACATTTGACAAATACTCCTACCCATCAAGTAATTTTTTTATGACTAGCTTCTTTTTAAAACTGTCCTTCTCGTGACATTTAATATTTATTTTTGCATGTCATTTAAATATTGTGTATTATATTTATTTTTGTTAATTTTTTTTGTGAATACAAGAACAACTTTTGTTGTAAATACAAAGGCAACATGTGCATAACATAATTAGGAAATTGCATTTAACATAACATCATCAAATTGCAAAAGTTTATATAAAATATTTGATGTGTCCTACATAAGATGGAATACAACACCATTAAAAACATAAATAGGAAAACAAAATCCTTAAATATTTAAGATTCTTCTTTGTCAAGTATCTTTTCAAATTTCTTCCCTCTCACACCGCTTTGCTTTGACACCACTGTAAGTTGTGATTTATTGAATTTTGGCATGCAATTACACATTGCATGCATCTCTTGGAGAGTTGGATAGTGGATTTTATTCTAACTTTGAGTTGTGTACACCGTCTAGTCTCCATAAGGCATGAAATATATAGCTTGTGGTCTACAAATCCACGAATAAGTCTAGCTGCCTTTGCTGACTTTATCTGCGACTTGAACTTAAGTAATCACTATTCGAGGAAATCTAAGAAAGTGTCGATCACACTGCAATGAAAATAATGTGAAACCTATTATCCTATAGTCTACACAGTAACACGAAGATTCCACTGTCGAACCAACTTTTCAATGACTCACCATATATATATAGGTAAAATTTCACCTCACTTATTGGTTTAAGGATTTTAAGAATTAAGTAAACATTAATAATAATGTACAAATTTAAAAATGTCTCCTATATGGCAACAAAATAAGAAAAAAAATGATAAGTACCCGTAAACGTTAACCATGGCCACGAGAACGCAGTTGCTTTTCCTCTTTCTCGATCACTCATGAAATTTGACTTTGCCACGTGGCAACGGCATAACTAGTACACATAATGATAGATTCCAATTGAAGGCCCATTAACATTTCGTGATCGGGATAGAAAGTCAAAGTGGACAATATTTTGATTTTGGCAAGCACCGGTGGCGGCGGCAACGTTAGATAATATATCTTTCGTATTGCTAATATATATGTTGAGATGGCCGAGTTGGTCTAAGGCGCCAGATTAAGGTTCTGGTCCGAAAGGGCGTGGGTTCAAATCCCACTCTCAACAAAACTTATTCTGTAGATGTTTTGCTATTTTTCCTCAGTGTCAAGATGGTTTGGTTTTGTAAGGAGTTAGGGTTTTGCGCTTTGATTAACTTGGAAATATTAAGTGAAACATTAAGTACCATGTAGTGAGTCAATGATTGATTTGCATCTTATCCTTAGGATACATATTATTTATCATTTAATGGATATGATGAAAAGGTACCGAGTTAATGATTGGCTCACTATATGGTGCTTAATTTTTCCCCGCTTAATGTTTCCCCTGCATCTTATCCTTAGGATACATATTATTTATCATTTAATGGATATGATGAAAAGACACTGAGTTAATGATTGGCTCACTATATGGTGCTTAATTTCCCCCCTCTTCCTATGTGAGATCAATCTACATGCCACCTCAAATCTCAATCAGTCATAATTTTGTGTGCTTTGAAATATTGTTCATATTTATAATTCAATGATTATCTCAAATGCAAAATCAATCTCTCCTTTTAGTGGCAACATCCCTTTTTTAAGTTGAGATGTCAAAACCAATCCAATTTTAGAGTTTGTTCTATAGTTTCAATATGCTATTTCAATTTGAACAACATTTGAAAACAAGAATGTGCACTCTTTCCATTGAATATCTTGTAACTTCTCATGTAATAAAAAGCTTCTTTGTCCCCTCCCTAAGGGGATTTACTTCATGTATCCTTTTTTAACATTCAAGGTTTCATCAAACCATTAGACTCACTCTCAATTCCTATACATTTAGGCTTGAGGTCTTATGAATTGAGATTGTAACGTGGTGAAGAATATATACATTGGCAAGGTGGTTCTAACAATCCAACAATTATAATATGATCTTTATCATGTTCAATAGTACGTTAATGCTTTTTCATCCAAAATCAAATATGTTACTTTTTTTCCAATAGAAAATTTACCCAATTATATTTGTGATATAATTTGTTTACATATCAAATCCATGACTAGGATCAGAGCAGGAGATGAAACATTCCACAAAAAAGTAATCCCCGAGAACACAGTCCCATTACAAAAGATGTGAACAATGATGAAATCCAAAAAGGATCTGAAATAGTCGACAAAAGCTAACGAAACTAGAAAGTACCAAGTTGAATACAAAACAAATCCAGCCACAATGACAAGGGGCTAATAAAGACTAAGGAAATGTTTAGGGCCTTCCACCCCATTTGTCCATTGAGAGTATGTGATCCAGCCTTCAGGTTCCTTTAATGACAACTTTGAGAGTTGATCCGCTTCAATATTGTATTCCCTGTAAACATGCCCAAAGCTTATGTCAATAAAGGATTTTAATAATTCCTTTATTCTATCCTTCCAACCCTCAATGGAACTAGATTGAAGGTTAGCTCTATCAGAGAGCCAATCAATAACAACTTTAGAATCCCTCGGGACTTGGATTCTGAGGAAAGATAGGTGTAATGCCAACCAGAGTGTAGCCCATACACCTAGTAATTCAACCCTGTTATTTGTGCCTCTCCCATAGTTAAAAAGCCATTTATAAACAGTCAATTCTAAATTTTTTATAACCCCTCCTGCTCCACTAAAATTTCAATCCAGCTTAGCTACTCCATCAAACTAAGATGAGATAATATTCCGATTAGATTGGATCGAAATAGAATGCAATGGAGTAGATTTCTGAGAATTTAATCCACAAAATTGATAGCTTAAAGTTTTGAAGATCATTGTGTGAATTGATGTCTTTTTCTCCTCAAATAAAGTTACGTTTCTTTCTAACCAAATGAACCAACATGTGTGTGTTTCCACCAAAGTTGGAACAGATTTATCATCCACCCAAGATTTAAAACAATCATTCAATGAGATTCCTTTCCAGTAGTTTTTAAATTTTAAAATTGATGCCAATCTCTCCCAAACTGATAAAGTGAAGGCACAATGAATAAAAAGATGATTGGCGCTCTCAATCTCTTGATGACATAAGTAACACCGAGATGGCCCTTCCCAGCCTCCGGAGTTCAAGTTTTCCCAAGTTAGAATCTTATTCTCCGCAGCTAACCAGATGAAGCATTTGATTTTAGGCTGTAAGTCCCATTTCCAAAGGAGCTTTCTCCAGCTTGATACCTTTTTTAATCCCCTAGTAGAAAGCAAATCCTGGTAAATGTTCTTTACCGTGATGATTCTAGAGTTATCCCCGCCAGTCCACAGAAGTTTATCTGCTCGATCTTGAATAAAGGCACCTGAGTCAATGAGGTTTCTCCAGAATTGATTCCATTCCAATCCTAAATCTCCTGCAAGTCCCAAATCTAAACTGGATAACCATAAAGAAGAAAAGTGATGATCCCCGACCCTCTTCGCCTGTAGGAGAGAAGTGATATTTTTATTTTTTACTACAACTAAAAGAGAATGAGAGATGAAGGAGTTATCCCCCATTCCAAGGATCTTGTCTCGACCAAGAGTGATGAGGTGTCTCGAACTCGGAGACCAACTTAACCAGTGTGTGATCAAATGGACAGATTTTAGGAGGCCGAGATAAAATGGAAATTTGGAGATCTAAGCCAATTTATAACCGTTGTATGTTGCAAGTATTTATCAATAACCACTTTATGCCAAATACCATCACTCATTAGAACACACCAGAGCGAATTTGCAGTCAAAGCTTTGTTGAAATCAAATAAATTCCGCAGTCCTTGTCCTCCAAATTTCTTTGGCAGAGTTAGAAGATCCCATTTGCACAAATGAAAGTGTTTAGTTTCACTATTCCCTTTCCAAAGAAAGTTGAACATAATCTTCCTCAGATTGTTCAAGACAGTATAAGGGATGGTCTCAAGAGACATCCAGTACATTGGTTGACATTCTAAAATTGATTTTAATAAAGTATGGCGTCCTCCCAGAGAAAGCCAACTGTAACACCAATTCCCAATCTTCTTTTCATTTTTCTGTAACAACCAGTTCCAATCCTCGACACATTGCAAACCGATTTTCATGTGAAAACCAAGATACTTGAAACCGACTATGAGATCAGAGAAATTATACGACAAAATCAATCTATAAGGATCAAGTTCCATAGACGAGAGACCTTCATGGAGAACCGTAGACTTTTGTACATTTACCTTCAGCCCAAAAGCTAAACTAAATAGTTTGATGACCTTGTCGATCTCCCACCATTCGCTTAAAGAAGCATATGGCATGATAATAACATCATCAACAAACATGATATGAAGAGTTTTTATAGTTCCGGAAACTTTAATACCGGACAACAAACCATCGCTTTGACTCTTTTTTAAAAGAAGGCTGAGACCTTCCATGACCAAAATAAATAAAAGAGGCGATAAGGGGCAACCTTGGTGGAGTCCTCTGCCACTTTTGAAGAAATTTGTGGCCTCCCTATTTAATAAAACAACAAAGGATGAGGATATTACACTACTCATAATCCAATTGGTCATGTCAACACCTAGGCCGATTTGAAGTAAAATCATCCTTAACAGGTCCCAGTTTATGCAATCGTAGGCCTTCTGAAGATCCAGTTTTAATACCATTGACTTTGACTTCTTCCTTTTAATACTATGCAGGCATTCATGAACCGTCCCAATAGCATCCTGAATACAACGGCCTTTCAGAAAACCTAACTGCTCTTCCGATAGTGATCTGGAGAGTAAGGGTTTTAATCTGTTTGATATGATCTTTGTGATTATTTTATAACAAAGGTTACATAAAGATATGGGCCTGTAATCACCAAAGGTTTGTGGCTTATTCACTTTTGGAATTAAGGCCAAGAAAAATGAATTTAGACCACCTGTGTTAATACCTTTAATTCTCGCTTCTTCCACCATATCTAAAAGGTCTTCGCCAACCAGGTCGAAAAAATGAATGAAGAACTCTATCGTCCAACCATCGGGCCTCGGGATCTTGTCACGCTTGAAGAAGGATAAAACTGCTTTAAGTTCATCCATAAGAACTGGGCGATACAGTGCCACTGCTTCATTTTCGGAAATAAACCTAGAAAAGAGACTAACCACTTTGACCTGATCAACAGTTGGCGGTGTGTCCTGTTCATTGAAAAAGGATTTGTAATATTTTTCTGCTTCCGATTTAAGATCCTTCTGGCCACTGTGTAGAATGCCCAAATTGTCTCTTATTTCCCAAACATACTTGTGAATTCTTTTGAAATTGGCATAGTTGTGAAAGAACTTGGTGTTCTGATCACCACTTTTAATCCATATGGCCCGTCTCCGTTGATGCCAAAGTTCTTCATGTTCCTTTAAATACTTATTTCTCTGTTGTTCAAGATTTTTCAATAATGTATCCTCTTGTAATGATCTTGTAAATCCTGAAATGTTTTTAAGCAGGTTTGTAATATGTTCTTCGAGCTTTATTATAAGAGAGTTCTCCTTAATCATGCGTAACTTTGCCTACTATTTTGTTTTGGATTTCAACTCTTTCAGTTTCCAAACCATCCTTTTTTATTTACCACTTTCTCCATGGAATTTTGGATCTGTCCAATGATTGTGAACCAAATCTAAAAAATTATGATCAAGCAACCATTGTGAGTTAAATTTGAAAGGGTAGGCCTTAAAGTGAGGTGAGATATCCAGCTGTAAGATCATCGGGGCATGGTATGAAATAAACGGGTACTCCACCCATGATCTATAAATACCCACGCTCTGTAGCAAATCTTCAAACACAAGGAATTTGTCAAGTCATTTCCAGATGACATTTGAATCATATCGCCCATTTCTCCACGTAGGGACCACCTTCCCCGGATCAATATCAATGAGATTTTTATTTTGAAAAAGGGCTTTATAATAACCATCTAGGGATCCCGCTGTAACCGTTCTGCCCCAAGTTTCGCCTGAAGAAAGAGTAATATTCAAATCACTTGAAATGATAAGGTTTTTGATAGATAATAGACCAGAATCCGCCACTGAGGTCCATAATCTTTTTTTCTCTACACATGGGCCGCAGAAATTAAGCAGTGCAATCTACTTTTTGCTAGATAAACATGAACCTGTCAATAAAAGTCCACCAGTAGTGAGAAACGAGATCAAATTGTAAATGCCTGGATCCCATGAATCCAATAGTCCACCAGAAGTACCCAATGAATTTACCACACAACAAACTCATTGTGGGAGAAGTGATTGCATGAAGGATTTGGATTTGTGAGCTGACACCAAGGTTTCCTGAAGAAATACAATATCAGGACGAGTTTTTTCCAAAACACGTTGAAAGGAGGCCGATTTTAGGGTGCCTCTGGTCCCTCTGAGATTAAGAGAGAGAAAAATCATTATTTTGCACGAGCTAGGGCCTTCATAGCTCTAAGTGCCCCACTGTCAGTGGAAGGATGAGAATCGAGAGTCAATGGAGTCACCACTGTGGATTTTTTCCTAGCACTCCTCATTTTTACAGGCGATTAATCAACACCCAGACCCCTAGACCAAGCAAACTCTTTCCCTACCCCTTCAATAGTAGAACAAGATTTACTAGACTCCCTAGACTTGACACCAAGATCTATGATAGAGTTTCCAAGGTAGATGGTAGTTGAACCGTAGAGTTAGGGTCACGAATGAAGGGAAGAAGGGACTCCAAAACTACATGAAGGGTAGGATCATCATCTTCTAGTTCTTGGTAACCCGTGAGTGTAGGCAAGTCCCCAATCGACGAATTAGAAGGTAAGGGACTGTCAATGGGTAGAGAAACAGGTTGAACAGTCGAGGGGACTGACAAGTTTTGATCAACACTGGAAGAGACTAGAACGAAAATTCGAGCTTCGCCAACCGAAGTATGCTCCAACAAAGGACCCTTGTCCAGTAGACAACTAGACTCTATAGCACCACCATTTACCGATAGAGAAGAAAAAATTACACAAGAAATTTATTTTTTCAACCAATCCAAAACGTCTAAAGTGTCTTTTTCGAACAGAGACAAAGATGATTAAAGTGCGGGGCAAAGTGATTTCAACTTACCCGTCATTGTGTCTTTTAGAGATGGTAAGTTTGTATCATCCTGTGGAAAATGAAAGGAGCCTAGACCAGTGTAGTCCGCACCCGAAGACAAGTCCGGTGAAGGTTGGCGGAAATAAACGTCTTCGGATTCATCCTCCTCCATAGTATAAACCTTACAGTCACGTCTCAGGTGGCCAGTACTCCTGCAGTAGCTGCACCGAAACGACAAACCTAAGTAATCCAATCTCTGACAGAAAAGCTTGCTTCTCCACTCAATTTCCAAAGTCTCAGGTAGACCAAAATGAACATCCATTTTAACTAGAAATTTTCCGATTTTTCTCAACGTTGCCGAGAGTGAAGGCAAGTCGATTGAAATGTAGGTGCCCAAGGTGTTTCCTATGGCTTGTAGAGCTCCCTCATTCTAGAAATGTAAGGGTAGTCCGGGAAAAAGGACCCAAAGATGTCTGTGCTGAAAGTATTCCGTAATCGGGTTAAAATCCACCCTCCAGTTTTCTTATATACTTTTTGTTGTCTAAGAAAAACTTTATTGAAATAATTTCAGTTTTCTTATATACTTTTTGTTTTCCAAAAAAAACTTTGTGCGATCCTCCACTCTTTCCTAAAATATTTAGATGGAGGGTAGTTCAATGAGACTTTCACAATTAATGTTGATATTCCTATATATTATACCCATAGTTAATGATAAAAATGATTTAGAGTTTGGTATTATGCAATTCTTATTGCATGGTTTTGTGTCATTTTGGATTTTTAGTGGGTAAATCCCATATCATTGGTATCCAAGCCTTCTAATTTGGGTTTTGGTTTGATTTTACAAAGGTCTCTTGTGACAAGATCTTTTTCAACCTTGTTAGGCAAAGTTTTGGTGCATTTGAGTTCAATGTGGGCCATCATTCTAGTCTTGTCCCTCTTGTCAATTTTCTTCAGATGGCTTGACATCACTCGATCTATGATCCCCTACACTAGTGCATTTATCTTTCTTCTCTCAATTATTGCTAGTGAATTTATTTTCTTCTTGTTTGTAGCTTTCCCTCACTCAAGCAAGTCACATATTTGAATCTTTGACCATGGTTTTGGTTATTCTTCTTTTACTATTTATCATCGAGATTAGCATTACAATATTTTTGGTTGCATCAGTCACCAAGGGTTTCGATACAATTCTTCAGCTTGTGTTTCTATTCAATCTTATGTGTAAACATAAGTGCATCCCCAAGTGTATTTATTTAAAATAATTTGAGCTTTGCATAGGTATGTTGGTATCAATGTGAACCAACATGTTCTAATCCTCAACATTTATGTTTTGAAAACATTGTTGCTTTGATCTAAAAGTTTGATTACACAAAAATAGTTCTAAGAAGTTAAAGTTAGAGGATAAATTGGGAACCTACTATTGGGAAAGTTAAAAATTCAACAAGTAATTTTTGCTTGAGATCATAAGGAAGTAATTTACCCAGGGTTAAAATTTTGACACGGTATCAGAGTAGGGTCTTTGATTGAGATTTCCAAGTACAAACAATCAGATTTAGTGTAGATTTGGGTTCTCCACAAACAAATCTTGCATATTTGAGGTACCAACAATTAGATCTAGTGCAAATCTAGGTTTACAACAAACAAATCTTGCAAATATGAGGTACCATCATTAAGATCTAGTGTAGATCTGGGTTTACAACAAACATATCTTATAGATCTGAGGTACCAACAATCATATGTAGAGCAAATTTGGGTTTACATAAAACATATCTTGTAGATTTGAGGTACTTGCAGTCAGATCTAGTGTAGATATGGGTTTACAACAAATAGATCTTGCATATCTGAGATACCAACAATCAAATCTAGTGCAGATATGGGTTTACAACAAATAGATCGTGTAGATCTGAGTGACCAACAATCAGATCTAGTGCATATCTGGGTTTACAATAGTAGATCTATTAGATTTTAGTGACTAGTAGTCAGATCTAGTTCATATATGGGGTTTATAACAATAGATCTATTAAATATGAAGTCCAACAATTGGGTTATCTTGGTGCTTGAATGACTAAGCACATTTTCATGGCAATTTGTTTAGATCTCAGAATATGGCAACAACAAGTCTTAGGTTTGAAGATAAATTGGATGGAGCTTCAAACTTTCTACCCTGTAAAGCAAGGGTTACTTTGCTTTTGAAGGAATATGATCTTTGTGAGATCATTGACAAAGTAGTTCCTTCATCGACAAATCTGCAAAAATTGGCAACTCACGAGAAGAAGGAGATCATAATCATGTGAGTGATCTTGGATGTAGTGAATGATCATCTAATTCCTCACTTTTCCTAGAAGAAGATGACCAAGGAGATGTTCGACGCTTTGGTAAGTCTCTACTAAAGCGAGAACATAAACAAGAAGATGGTATTGAAGAATAAGCTCAGATCCACACAGATGTCCAGATCAAACTCACTTACCAGTTACCTCATGAAGATAACCTAGATCCGTGATCAGCTTGAAACAGTTGGGGAGAAGGTGGTTAATGCAGAATTGGTAAATACGTCACTGAATGGATGCTCAAAGACTTGGGAACCATTTGTCAAGGGTATCTATGCTCAAGAGAAACTTCCCACTTTTGAGAGGTTTTAGGACAATTGTATCTAGGAAGAGACTCAGAAGGAGTCTAAAGCCAACAGGCAGGAAAGTGACGAGAACCTGTCCCTTATCAGTCAAACAAGTAAGGGAAAAGGAAAGGGATCTGGTAAGAGTAAGCGTGAGGAGTTAGCCTCACAACTGGGTAAGAGGAAGGACTTCAGAAAAATTAAGTGTTTCATTTGTCATAAGTACAAACATTTTGCTTCACAATGTCTAGAGAAGAAGGCTAAGGGAAGATAGCAGTAGGTAGCAATATCAATAGAAACTCAGATGGACGAGTTTGTTATGAAGTTTGAAAAGGAATTCTCACTAGTTTCTTGCTTTTCTACCAACACAGTTTCAAGGAGTGTGTGGTATGTGGACAATGGTGCATCTGGCCATATGACATCAGCATGGGATTTATTTACGAGTCTGATAGAGCAGAACTCAGGATTACATGTGGAGCTTGGAAATGATGCCAAATATGTTGTAAAAGGAGTTGGAACAATTTTGTTCTAGCTCGAGTCAGGTAGCTCGTTGGAATTGAAGGACATGCTATATTTTACAAGGCTCACGAAGAACCTGCTTTTAGTCTTGGTCATGGAGGATAAGGGGTTAGTCATTGTGTTCTAAAAAGGGAAAGCACTCATTAGGCTAGAAAGATCTAGCATTGACACGATTAGGGTAATTTCGATTAGAGAGGGAAATTTGTATAGGTTATGAGGTGAGCCTATTCGAGCCTTGGTTCATAGCAGTGATGACTTGTGTGAGTTATAACATAGGACAATGGGGCACCTACACTACAGGGAATTTCTGAATCTGAGGGAGATTTTTATTGGTCTTCCAGATTTCAGTATTGAGCAACAGGGGGTCTACAAAGGGTGCATTCTTGGCAAGCATGCCAAAGCTGCTTTCCCAGACAATGAGTCCAGGTCAAAGGAGATTTTGGATCTGATTCATTCATATGTGTGTGGGCCGATGTTATTGGCATCGATGCAGAGAGGTATGTATTACATGTCTTTCATTGATGACTACTCCAGGAGTACATGGATCTATTTCATGCAGACTAACGATGAGGTCTTCAGTAGGTTTCAAGAGTTCAAAAATCTCATGGAGAACTAGATAGGAAAGAAGATCAATGATTTGAGGTCAGACAATGGAGGTGAGTACACCTCTAATGACTTGAAGGATTTCTACAAGGAGATAGGGATTAAGACATATATGACAGTCTCATACAACCCACAACATAATGGGGTTTCAAAGAGAAAGAATCGGTCCATCATAGGGGCCTCCAAGGCTATGATTCATGACCAGGATTTGCCCATGTTTCTTTGGATAGAGACATGCAATACGATAATCTACGTTTAGAATAGGAGTCCTCACAGAATCTTGGGGGATAAGACTCCAAAACAAGCATTCACTGGGGTAAAGTGATGCCAATCCCCCTTCTCCTTGGGCTGCACGACCTCCCAGTCAAGGATCTTCAATTCTCAGAGATGAATTAGCTCTCTGAAACCTTAATGGTCTTGCTTGTAAATAACCACAGGTCTCTTCAGTCTTTCGATGCAAGTTTTATGACACTCGCGACCTCTGCCTTTGCACTACCGGGTGATTAGTGTTCAGGCGCTAGCTCCTCCTCCGTTAGCTCCTTCCCACATATGACCTTGGGTTATGTCCACACAAAATTGCGGGTGTGGTCGAAAGTGGTTTGGGATCAATCCACTTTTCTCCCCGCAATTCACTACCAAACGCCACGTGTCCAACTTGCAATACCACGGTTTCTATTGTGGCCCACTCTCAAGTTTGTAAATTCCAAGCACTTTCCATCCCCACAATCCTTCGTAACCATCGATCTCACAATCTCGACGATGCTTATGAACAGATGGCTCAGATCTGTCCTTTTCAAATCTACGGATCAGATTTAACCCTTCTAAATCAACGACTGTGATTTATTTCGTGATTTGGACATTGGGAGTTTCAAATTTCATTTTTTGATTTCCTCCGAAATGAACGGATTCTTTCCACGTGTCCTCCTGAATCAGATGACTATAATTTACTTCAGACTATCCAACGATCGATGTTTATTTCGGCTCTTCGGCTCTCCGGGCTTCGGGAGTTTCAAGTCTCAATCTGAAAATCTTGAAGTGATTTCTCCAGAGTTCATAATCTATTGCTACGTATCCTTTATGATTAGATAGTTCAGATCTCGTTCGGGTCTTCGGGTTTTGACAATCTCAATTCTCAATTGAAACCCAATTGCAATTTACCCGAAGCTCCCAATCTGTTGACACGTGTTCTCCTTAAATCAACGATCTGAAATAATGTTAAGAACCAAACATCAATATAGCATATAAAAACCTCAGGAAAAGTACTCAACGCCTTGAAAAAGAGATAATTTCAGATAATAAGCCTCTTCGAGGGGGAAACCTCCTT
>JZKD02S1918464.1:1285182-1305195 GCA_000966675.3 Picea glauca
CGGAGAACATAGGGGGTTGTAGCCTCCTTCTGGTTGTAGCTAGAGAATTGGGGAGTTGGAGCTTCCCTCAGGTTGTAGCCTGAGAAACTAGGGAGTTGGAGCCTCCTTCCAGTTGTAGTTGGAAAACAAAGGAAGTTAGTGCTTCCAATGAATGTAATTCTTCAAGACATATAAGAAAAAGTATTCCGTGGTTTTCTCCTGATTTGGGTTTCCAAGTAAAACACTAGTGTACTATGTATGTGTGTGATTGTTTATTTCTTATGGCTCATTATTGTATAATAATTCTACATTGATATAACATTTGAAGGAAAAATATTATAATTACGCTATTACTGATTCACCCCCCCTCTCAGTAATCCAACATCTTCAACTTCTACTTATTCACTTTCTACATCACTAAAGTCTTCAGCAGTAGGTGTTCTTCTTTGCATTGCTTCCATCACTTCCAACCTTGCACGAAGCTCTCTCATTTCTCTTCCCACAACACGATTTTCCATAGGTGGATATAAACGAATCCTTGGTGGCATTATTTCAATTATTTCTAATACAAAGAATACAACTTCGAACTTTTTCAGGCTCTGATACTACTTGATGCCAACCCCCCCTTCTTTTTGGGTTACGCAACCTCCTAGTCAAGGATCTTCAATTCTCGTAGCTGAATTATCTCTGTGAAACTGTTGTTCCAGAGTTTGTACCTAAGGCTTAGAAGTACAGTGTCTAGGCATCCAAAAGTGAGTAAGGGCTAGAGAAGGAGGAAACGTCAACCTTCGGTAAGGGAAACTAGGGTTGATTTTTGAGTTGGGGTTGTCTAGCTTCCAACTGTTCCTGGATGTTTATATCCCTTTCAATTGCTGCCCATGAACGTTCGAGCTCATCACGGGTAGTGGTTGTTTTAAGAATAGTATCAAAAATATTTAAGGCAATATGTGTTTGATCTGATAGTCCGGGTTCGATATTAGGCTGTCTTGTTACAGGGATAGTCACAGAGGAACACAAAGATAAGAAAAACTTGGGGGAATTTTAGGTGCTGTCTCAATTTCGGTCGTATAAAAGAGAGTTTACAGTTCCAGGAGTGAAAATAGTGTGCAAACCAAAGGCCCTTTCCCGTAACTAAGTTATATTTTAATAAAGATGTATGAGGTGGGGGAAAACATTAAGCTGTCTATCATGTAAGGCTCCTATCAAGGGGGAATCTCACTTATAAACATAAGAAGAAAAAGGTAAAGAAATAACCTGATGAAGCATAAAAGAAACCCTGCTCTGAATCTCCATCGCATGGGACTGGAACATCCCGATATCTATAACTTTACTTTCGGTGATTTCCAATCTAGCCTATAGCTGCTCAATCAAGCCTTTTTGTTGGTCCACTTGTATTTGACCGGTCTGAGCTATCAACTCTGCTTGTTCGAGCTTAGTTTTAAGCAACTCTATCTCCTTTTTATCGGCCATCCTTTCTTGTTCTATTCCTACTCTTGCCTGTTCCTTGGCAGCCTCCTCTACTGTGGCTAGTCTAGCTTCTAAGGCTTTGATGAGGTGATTTTTTCGCTTCAACTGATTTTTCAAAACCTCGACTGAAAATTGGTTTGCTGTAGCATATGCCCCTAATGTCCCGGCTATCTCTGTAGCAAACTCGTCTTTCTTCTTGTCTTTCCCATCGGTCAACACTTTGTACTTCTTGGCTGATGATCCCCCTTCCTGATAGAATTCTCTTTTTACCACAGCCTTTCTCTTCTTATAGAAAAAGAACTCATTTGGAGGGAGCTCTTCCATCCTTATAGGTCTAAATTCTTCATTTAAAATCCACCCCGCATCTATGTTTCTCTTAGTTGACTGCAAGGGAGTAATGGAGGCGATGGGATCTCCGATTTTCTTAGCTGACTGTTCTGGAGTAGAAACTGGAGTCTGCTTTTTCGGTGGCTCGGAAGTCTTTATCTCTATTTTTAGACTCCTAGTTTGCTCTTCCCCGTCTTGGTGTTTTTCTTGGCTGGGTGTCGCATCTTTGGAGCCTTCGACTTCTTTTTGTTTCACCTCTGCTGTACTTGGATTCTCACCCCGCAATACTGCGGAAAGACAACTGTGTCGATGTTCTTGGAATTTTAGAACATCGGCCCTCTCTTCAGGTGCTAGGGCTTGTATCAGAGACAAAATCTCGGCATAAGATCTTGCACCTCAGAAAATGTCATTCGAGGGGCGAATTCTTGTGTTCGAAACTTTTGAGTCCGCAACTGGCCAAGTGATTACTTACGACCCTTTGCGAATCGTGCTTCTTGAATTCAATATGAACCAATTTTAGGTCTTCCAGGGCTGCTGCCTCAGGTTTAGCATGCCCGAAATCTAACAAAGAATATGAATTTAAATGAACAGGAAAAGGTGGCCATACCTTCTTTGAATATCCCTTAAGCTCTTTGCTTATGCCACCGATTACGGTTTGCCTAGCAACCTCACGACAAGCCAGCTTGTCGGGTATGAATAATGGTAATGCATGCAGGGAAACATAAGCCCCGAAAACTCTGAGATATGAGAATTCTGCTTCTACATACCAATCGACTATATTGCTCAGATTCATTGCTATACTGTTCAAGATCCTGGGTGGCGGGTGGCCGAAAATGGTGACATGCAGCGATACCATTACCCAGTTAAAGATTTCATACACAAAATCTGCCGCTTTGTTTTCCCACAGTTTTGAATGGTAGACATGGATGGGCTCGGCCTCTGATGGAGTCCAACTCCATCTGATTAAGGGAAAGGGCATTAGAAAACACATGGCATCCATAATGTACGCAAACATAAAGAATGAAGCAATCTTTCCACTCTCCTTTTGCGCTCGATACTCTGTAACTCGACTGGTCAAGCTATCAGACAACATTTTAGCCCAGTCGAAGGAACAAACTTCGGCGACTGAATGTATTAGAGGCACCCACTGAAGAAAGAAATGTGTGGTGTCCTCTCTCCCATATAATCTGCAGGTCATCATAGCTACATATTTTAACTGTGGTTCCAAGGAAGCTATTGAATATATACCATTACTGTCTGCCCTGAACTTCGCAGGGTGTGAAACCCAATCTCTGATTAAACTGGACATAGTTTTGTCATATTGCACACATTCCTTCTGTTTGAAGTTCTCCAAGAATTCAACATCATATGTAAGGTCCAACATGATAGGCAACTTGTACATAGCCTGCAGTTGTTCGGGTCTGAAAGTCCCAATAGTGACTTTCTGTTCATTGATGATGGTTCTGGTTGGTATGTCCACATGGTCTAATGCCCACCGAACCATATCATAGTAAGGGAGTAGTCTTGGCCTAGTCGCTACTTTATGCATTCCAGATTGGACGACGATCTTATATTTGGTGGTCAGGGCATATTTTTCATTGTCACTGGAATCATCAAAATAATCTACCAATTCAGACTGTAGAACATCAGAAACAAACGACCAGGTATTGACAGAATCGACACTTCGAGGTGAAGTATCAACGACGTTGTCTGAACCTTGTCCTGGAACCTCAATGTTGGCTTTAGACGCTTTTCGCGGGGCCATGGTGGGGGATCCTGCTTTATCTCTTTTGCGATAACAATATGTATACATACAGAAATTAGTTCGTTGAGAAAAGTTTGCTCTACATAATATAGAAATGAATTTGCGAAAACAAATAACAGCTCTATATATTCAACCTTTTAAAACTCGGTACTTTCCAAGAACAGAACGGTCAAATAATGCTTAAATATAAATTTAGCAATAAAACACAATCCTTACTTATCGATTCGCCTTGTTTCTAATTAATGCCATAAATTTTGGCAGTTCGAAATGTTAGTTGGCACAAGGAAAAATTAAGACTGCCTCGTAGACTGTGCATGCATCAAATCACGAGAAATACTGGCTTAGCTCAATTAATCAGGTTTTATCGACGTTAATTAATCTTTCGGTACAAGCTACATCAGGAGTTTTCACTTTAACCCTTTCAACCTCTAAGACCCGAGACCGCGATGATTATCTTTGGTTAATAAAAAACGTAATTATGATTAGGCACTGAATTAATTACGTGATTATTTATATTACAACTTCGCGACTCAGAGCTTCGAAGGTATAGCTTCTGGGAAGTTCGTATGTCGAGTTGCGAAATCGTGAGATCACGATGATATGTTTTAATTAAAATGGGAGATAAAACTAGATTAAGTGTTTAATTAATTACGTGTCTATTTTTATTGCGACTTCACAACTCGGGGCTTTGACAGTGTAGATTTTAAAGGAAAATACGCCGAGTTGTGAATTTCCGACAGAGCTTAACCGCGGCTATGTTTTTTAACTTTAACATTAACGCGAGTTACTAGAACAAGAATTTCATGGTTTCGGCTATCGGGGTTACGACAGTAAGACTTTTGGAGTTAGTAAACGTTGAGACGCGAAACCCCGATGATGCTTAACCGTAATTTAGAAAAAATTTACTCTCGCTACTGACCTGGGTAAAACTTTAAAGTGATTTCACCGTTTCGCTCTTCGGGACTTGTGAACTATGTGATCTATAACATCCAACATACAAAATCCCGAGGTAACAAAAAAAGAGAGAGGGGAAACTCATTTGAACGAAAATTAGAACTCGCCTTGAGAGTATGATAACCGTCGTCGTTCGCGTGATGAGACTTCAAAGATTTTGGAACAAATGAAGGAAAATATGAAAACCATCTTTCGATTTCGAGCATTAAGATATGAAAATCAAAATGGGCTAAAAAAAAAGGCGGCTCCAACATAGGCTCCAACTAGGGATCCCATTTTCCTGTAAGACGGGAAGAATAGTAGACCACATGCTGATATTGGGTAAATGGAGTCAATGGCTTTAATCCAGCGAAAAAGTTCCTGAGAACATGATACCGAAGGGGAAAGGGACTTCATTCTTTACCTTGAAAAGCTTTTCAAAACTCAGATACTTTTAAAACTTAGCTGTAGTCCCTTTCACGACTTTCTCCTTCCCGTTACTGAATTCAGGTCTGCCTTAAGACAATCAAAATAGTTCTAGGATACCCAACAGATCTTGTGGCTACCGGCTTGAATCAAAAGAAGAAGATTATATGTTTTTAATCAGGAAGCCCTGTCTGAACATGGGATGTAGATCAAGTTTTAAAAAGAATTGGTTACGAGAGTAGAGTGATATTCATGTATAACAACCTTACAGATATCTCAGATATTGCTTCACTGCCAGCGAGCCTGTTCAGTACCTCGGTGAAGTTATCTGGCCCCTTTTACTGAATTTCCTTTCACCACTTTGAAATATATTTGTAAATTTAAATGCTGAGACGAGGGCAATCATTTCTGAATTTCCTTTCATCGTCTCTTGGACTAGATGGGGGCAATCATTTCTGAATTTCCTTTCACCACCTATCTTATAACTTGCTTTTTTAGAGCGTGAAGATGGGGGCAATCAGTTTGTATTAGGGTTGATATCTGTGTAATATTTTACATTATAGGTCTGTCAACTTACTTTGATTACTCGGTACCAACCTTCCCTTAACTTTCACAACACCTTCATTCATAGGGAGAAAGGGAAAAATAACTTTTTTGGGGTATTCTATTTGAGCAAGCCTCAATGCTCCGAAACTGTTGAAAAACCTAGGAAAGTCAAGATCACTTTAAGCGTCACTTTGTTTAGCAAGGGACCAAGGAGTTGTGAAGACCCACTTTCTTTGCACAATCTGCTTTGAAGCTCTCGAGGTTGAAACATAATCTCTTCTCCCTACGTATGCAAAAAACAGAAAGATGCTGACTTTTTAAAGGGTAAACCCAAAAACAGAAAAGGGTGATAGATAGAGATTTATGGACTAAAAAACAGAGGTCAAAAAATAAAAACTGACTCTTGAAAATCTTTTTCGGGGGTGCTTTACTTTGACTAATTGCTTTAATTTGAGTGACTTGTTTATTTTGTCTTATTCTTTCTTAAACGATTAAACATGGAGACATTCTGTTATTTATTAGTTCAGACGATGTTGCTGTCTGAATGAGGTTATCTCGGTTTTCTTTGATAGCCCTTCAGAACAAGTCTTTTAGGAAATCTCACCTTTACCTTATCGTTTCATTTTCTTTGCAAAATATCAAAAATCTTTGGTATCACCTGTTTAAGCCAATTTATTTCTGACACCCAACTTTCGGTTTACTTCTCCTACTTGTTTTGTTTGCAGCTGGAATCTGTCTAGATTTTCCAGTAGGAAAGAATTTTTTCCTTCGAGGGCCGAGACTCTGAATGGCCCATACCAGAGGTGATCGAATTTACCATGTTTCGCTGCTTCTTCCCTCCTTGCATCCCACCTTAATACTAAATCACCTGGGAGGAAATCTCTGTCCTTCGCCCTATGGTCGAATAATGCCTTCATGTCGTCTTGATACTTCTGCAATCTTTCATCTATTTCGACCCTATGTTGTTGAACCTTAATTAGCTGATTTATCCTCCTGGTGACGTGATCTGGTTCTTCTTTCTGATCTTGCTACAATTTCATCATGGGGAGTGCTAAATTTATGGGTAACACCACATCTATCCCATATACCATCTGAAAAGGAGACATGCCGATGGACTTTTTAGTGCCTATGTGATTTTCCCACAAAGCGTACTTTAAATGTACATGCCAAGAATTTTTGTTTTCATCCAACACTTTCTTAATTATAATGATCAGGCTCTTGTTAGACGACTCGGCTAGTCCATTTCCTTGGGGGGTAGTACACTGTAGAATGGCCAAGGACAATATTATACTTTTGGTAGAAGCTGATCATAGCCATAGATTTAAAAGCCTGGGCATTATCCGTGACTATCTTTCGGGGGCAACCAAATCTTGACAAGATATTGTCTTATAAGAAATCTATTGCCACCGAGTTTGTTTCCCTTTTAGTTGGAATAACTTCCACCCATTTGGTAAAGTAGTCTGTGGCAGTTAAAATCCACTTGTGTTGGGCGCTGGAATGTGGATTAATCTCTCCTATAAAATCTAGCCCCCATTGTTGAAAAGGGGCTTCAGTTTTGACCGGAACTAAAGGTAGCATCGGGAGTTTTTGTTTACCTGCAAATAGCCGACAAGGGCTACAGGATCGAACCTTGGCGTTAACATCTGAAAAGATTTTTGGCCAGTAATACCCAGCCCTCAGAATTTTGTAAGCTGTGGCCCTCCAAGCGTGATGTCCTCCACAAACTCCTTCGTGAAATTCACTTATAACCCTTTCTGTTTCCGATTTGACTAAGTAGACTAACAAGAAACCGAGCGGGTCTTTCCAATATAGTTGATTTTCGGCGATACAATACTTAACCGCATGAAGCTTTAAAGTCATGGCTTTTGATGGTGATAGTTCACTCGGGCATTTTAGAATCAGTAGGTAAGATACTATGTTTCTGTACCATTCTGATGATACAAACTTCTCCTCGATCTTAATTGCACTTGTTGGTTCATCGAGCTTGTTTACATTCATATTTTCCTCATATCCCTGTAGGTAGTTTATATCCAGAGCTCTGAGATTTGATTCAACCAAAAGTTTGGCCAGGCCTTGTCCTTTTATCAGTTTAGTAGGTTTGATTTCCAGGTCAAATTCTTGGATCTTGGCAAGCCATCGTCCTCTTTTCCCATCACTGTCTGGTTGTACCAAAATATCTTTCACAGAACTGGTCGGTACGTATGCAATGATCTTGGAGTGTAATACATATGTTCTAAATGCCTTCAGTGATTTTACCATGGTGTACACTTGTTTTTCTATTATATCATATTTAAGTTCTGCATCTCTGAGGCTCTTGCTGAAAAAGGCGATTGGCTATTCGAAACCCTCTTCGTTCTTTTGGAGGAGCACCACGGCAATCGTGTGTTCGGAGGCAAATGAGAAAATAAGAAAGTCTTTCAGATAATTGGGACTTGCCAATACAGGTGCCTCGACTATGAATTTCTTAATGTGTGTGAATGATGCTTTGGCCTCTGTTGTCCACTTTACTTCGCTATTCTTTTTCAGCATATCTGTGATCAATTTTACAATTTCAGCGAATATTGGGATAAATCTTCGTAAAAAATTTATTTTTCCTAAGAAAGATTGAATTTCTTTTACATTTCTAGGAATGTTTATAGTGTCTATATCTTCAATCCTCTTAGGATCAATCTTAATTCCATCCTTAGATACAACATGACCCAATAATTTACCCTCTTGCATGGTGAAGTGTGATTTCTTGGGGTTTAAGGATAGACCAAACCTGCGACATTTTTCGAATGTTTCTTTAAGATGTACCAGATGCTCTTCGTCGGATTTGGAGAAAACCATTAAATCATCGAGATAGATGACTACAAACTTATCCCTCTCTCTGATGAAAGCGATGTCCGTAGTGCGTTGGAATGTGGCTCCTGCATTAATCAAACCGAAAGGCATATTATCATACATGAACGTACCCCAAGGAGTAGTAAAAGCTGTTTTTTCTTTATCTTGTTCATTCATGGCAATTTGATTATATCCAGAGAAACTGTCAATCATAGAAATTCTATTCACCCCAACTACCCTTTCTAGCACATGATCCATTTTAGGCAGCGGATAGTTGTCTTTAAGAGAGGACTTATTTAAATTTCTGAAATCCACGCACAGTCTAATTTCTCCACTCTTTTTGCTGACCGGGACCATATTTTCCACCCAGTCAGAATATCTCAGAGGTACTATAATTTTCGCCTGCAAAAGTTTCTTCACTTCTCTCTCGACCACATGCAATAAAATGGGGTTAATCTGCCTAATATTTTTTCTAAAAGGTTTGACCCCAGGCTTTAAAGGTATCTTGTGATCGATCACGACCGTGTCGTAGGTTCTTAACTCGTTGTAAGACCAGGCGAAAACGTCTTTAAATTGTTTGAGTAGGTCCTTATACTTGTCTTTTATTTCAAGGGGGAGGAGTTTATATATTTTAACCATCTTGGATTCTTCTTTGGTTCCTATGTCACAGTCCTCCACCTCATATGGTTGGGGTTGTTAGGTGGATTTTACAGGTATGTTGTTTTGATCAAACAGTCTTTCCAGAGGGATCAGTCCCTTCGGAATCTGGTTATTTTTTAGGACCAACATACGATGATTTGCGATTTTGTCTTAGAAAGCTTGAGGGTCCTCCCCTTCTTGCATGATCCATATCTGATCATTTTGATTTTCTTGATCTGCGTGAGTTTCGGAAAATTCACCTACTGCTTCAAGAAACTTCTTAATTTGTTCATCATCCTCAAAAACCTACCAGTGCTGGATATTATATGGTATAGATGGTATGTGTCTTATCTCTATGTGATACTTCAATTTAAAGGTTGTAGGAGGAGTGAAAGTTGAAGCCGCTTTAGCTAATGCATCAACATGTAAGTTTTCTGCGCATGGGATGAAGTGGAAATTTATAGACGAGAAAAAGTTTTCCATCAGATCCTAGGCACAATTCCTGTATGATCTTAATTTGGGATGCTTGGCTTGGTACTGTCGATTTATTTGTTTGACTATTAACTTTGCATCTCCGTATACCTCTAGGTTATTTATTTTTAGCTTCCTGGCAGCCTCTAATCCTAGGACCAAGGCTTCGTATTCACATACGTTGTTAGTATAATATATATCCCATTGCAGTCTGTAAGAAAAAGGAACAACGAACTTTTCTTCAGGAGCCACTAAAAGCACTCCTGCACAAGCCCCTTTGCAAGACGAGGCACCGTCAAAAAACATTTTCCAGATACCGGTGCTACACATATCCTCGGTCATGTAACCTGACTCTTCATGCTCTATATTGTTTTCCTCTGTGCAACCATATAAACCGTCGTCAAAAGATAAGATACAATTTCCTAAATCTTGATCTGCAATGTAAATAGGGAAATTGTTCAGATTTTGAGGGTCGCTTACTGTATATGCTAACCTTGTCTCCCTGTACAACTGAGTAAATTGCCCACCAAACACAAGAATTGTGGCGAACGTCATATCCAGTTGAAAATAACCCCCCAGCTTGGCTCCCCATGATCTAGACAACAGTAAGCCATACTTGGGGGGAATATCAGCAATAACCACATCCATCAAGATACTCTTAACTGGGACCTGTGCAAGGGTAACTACTAAATCCTTTATCATTCCCATACACTTAACTCTTATCGAGTCAAAAGAGTAAAGATCTCCGTAAGGTCTGGTGATCTGGAGACCCAATTTGTCCATAATAATTTTAGGCATCATGTTATGGGAGGCTCCAGAGTCTAGCATACAATTATGTAGCAGTTGATCGTATACATTTAAGGTGATATAAAAGGGAGCAACAATGTCTTTCGCCCCTTCAAAATGTGGACCAAAAGTGATGTTGGGTTTATCATCTTCCAGGTTTAAAACGTCAGATTGGATTTCTAGCTCTGAGACACCTATCACTTTGGTAATCTGCTTTCGATAAACTGGGTTTTTCGCTAATTCTACCAGAGGAATTGGTATCTTAATTTTATTTATCTCGTTTTCAAAACTGAAAACTCCACTCACCTTGTCTGTTTCTCTAGTTGGGACTTCCGAATCCTTCCTTTCTGACTTATTTGCCTGAACCACTTTATTACTCATGATCTTGGTTGAAGGTGTAATTGTATTAGCTGTTTCGGTTCCTTGTGTTTGGGTCTCAACTCTTCCCACTTCGGATTCTTGTGTGTTTACTACTTTCGCTTTGCTGTTAGGCAACAAGGTTTCTTCCAGAGTAGGCTCATAAGTTTGACCTCTTGGGAGAATTTTCTTAGGTTGAGTAGTTGAAATGGGATTACTCTTAAATCTCAAGTTATACTTAGGTTGGACCTCGACCATTATCATTTCGATTTCTTCTTAAGAGCTACAAAGGTCAGTATGATCTCTTTCTTCACCCTTAACCGACGATTGTTGAGTGTTTAGAGATTTTTCATAATCTTCTCTAGTCAGATATGGTTGTGTGCAGTCATCACCGAAGTTCATGACATCATCATATGAATCTCCGAAATCTTGGAGATCATTCGCTCCTATAAAATTTTTGTTCTTTAGGGGAGTTTGTATTTTTTGATCTTCGTTTTTTATCTGTCTTTGCTGGTTTGGGGGGTTGGGGTTCCTATTGAAATCCTTTTTGACGAAAGAGTCGACTTTGGCCTGTTCTAGCTCCATTTTGGATATTTTATTAGACAGTTCCTTAATTACCCTGGCCATATCGTCTACTTTGTCATTTGTGTATCTATTAGACCCTGACAACTCTGCTTGTTCTCTAAAGCGTCTAGTTTCTCGATTTCCCGTTTCTACTTTAGCTTTTAACTTACCAGAAGCCATCATATTTGACTCAATTTCTACAACGTCATCTTTCATTTGGTTTAGAGTATCTCCTCTTCTTTCCTGTAAAAGAAGTGCAAAATCTGGTTCGAAAGCCCCCACGAAAGTTAATTTGGCTGCGGGTTGGGACGGTTTAACCTCTGCTGGGATTTTGTTATACAGCTTATTGAATCTTTGAACAAACTCCATAACTATTTCTGAATTCTTTTTTCTTAAAGACCCAAACTCGGTTAAATAATATAGGTGGTCCTTTCTTTCGCCCCATTGTCTAAGGAAAGCATCTTCCAAGGCGTCATAGGACAAGATAGATCCTGCGGGTAGACTCCGAAACCAAGTTCGAACCTGACCTTCGAAGGTTTGGACGAGAAGCCTCGAATACACATCTTCATGTTCGAGACCTAGGATGTCTGCGAATTGATCAAAGAAATTTACGTGTTCAGCTGTGGTCAGATCTCCTTCCCCAGTGAATTTTGGCAAATTTTTTATATAATTTTCGGGAAGGTCGTGCAGAGGAACGGGCAATACCAAGGGAGCGTATCTTGCTGCCACTTTAGAAAACACTCTGGGAGGGGGCGCAGGACCTTGGCCTCTAGCTCCTCCCCCAGGAGCACCTCCACCTCCTCCTCCGAAAACCCCTCCACCTCTTCCTTTGACGGCTGCCATCGTTATTAGTGGAAAGTTGTAAAGGGGGTTTTGGAAGATTAAAAGTGAATCCTTACTTTCTTCACGGGGTGAAAAATCCAAGGATGACTGGTAAGGGATGTGAGGGCTTGGCTCTTCGGAATTGCAAGAGATGTAGTCAGGGGAACCAATGAGTGTGGAAACTGGATGTGTGAAATATTCTTTGAGACTGGGTGAGTTCGCGAAATTTAACTGAAGGGTCGACGATATATCGACAACAGATGAATTTTCTACGGGACTTTTTCCTTTGTGTACTACAGAGGTTATCGGGCGGGTTTTGCTTCTAACTTCAGAGAAGTTTGACGTTAGATCTTCAGTGTTGAAAAGAGGGCTATGTGAAGTTGAAGGTTTAGAATAACTCTTGGTCTTCAATTGTGGGTATTTAGGCCGATAGACTACAGGGGTTGACTTAAGAGAGCCTCTCGCCTTTAAAATCTTCTCAGGATCGGTAATAGGTGTGGTCTGTTTACCATCCAGGTTTTGCTTGATATTCCTTCATCCAGATTCCAACTTATTAATCATGGAGTTGCCAAGTGAAAGATTGGAAAGCCTTTAAAAGGTGTGCACTCTTTGTTCACTATCAAAGGGTTGCACTTTCAACGAAATAAAAAAAAATGTCGTTTTCCCAGGGAAAAAGATTTCGTAGCTTCGGTCCCCGGCAACGGCGCCAAAAAGATGTTGTTCCAAAGTCTATACTTAAGGCTTAGAAGTACAGTTTCTAGGCATCTGAAAGTGAGTAAGGGGTAGAGAAGGAGGAAATGTCAACCTTCGGTAAGGGAAACTAGGGCTGATTTTTGAGTTGGGGTTGTCTAGCTTCCAACTGTTCCTGGATGTTTATATCCCTTTCAATCGCTACCCATGAATGTTCGAGCTCAACCCGGGTAGTGGCTATTTTAAGAATAGTATCAAAAATATTTAAGGCAATATGTGTTTGATATGATAGTCCGAGTTCGATATTAGGCTATCTTGTTACAGGGACAATCATAGAGGAACAAAAAGATAAGAAAAACTCGGGGGAATTTTAGGTGCTGTCTCAATTTCGGTCGTATAAAAGAGAGTTTACAATTCCAGGAGTGAAAATAAGGTGCAAACCAAAGGCCCTTTCCCGTAACTGAGTTATATTTTAATAAAGATGTATGAGGTGGGGGAAAACATTAAGTTGTCTATCATGTAAGGCTCCTATCAAGGGAGAATCTCACTTATAAACAAAAGAAGAAAAATGTAAAGAAATAACCCGATGAAGCATAAAATATATATAGAATTATAAAGTGTTGACTGGTCTTATACCTGCTGATAGCTGGTACAGAGGAAAAACAGTAAACAATATAGAAAACCAAAATTCATTCACTATAGTAGAGGTTGTACTAAATTATAGCGAAGCATTCATCAGATACAAATATGAAATGAAATGAAATATGAGATACAAGGAAACAAACTCATAACACAGTCGTGACGGAATTGAGAATCTTCGGATTTGCTTTATATTAACTCTCAAAATAGAAAACCTCTATTACAATCGACACAAAAAGGTCCAGCACTTTGTTCCTTCCTTCTATTGTATATTTATACAGATTTACATATGATGGAATCTCAATCGTTCTAGGATTTTTAGTTACAACAAGAAGGAGATCAATCGTTTCATTTCCTTATCTCTGTCTTTATTTGGTACCAAAATCTTGCCCTCTCGTATGCTCGGTACAAGTGACACATCGTTCCACTAGCCGAGATATCAACCTTGACGGTTCTGCTTGAGAATTTGCCTCAAAAGAGTAACAATCTCGGGCTAATTGCGACAACCTTTCTTCCATCTGTCTGTCTATGATGTGAATAGCGCACAATTGCACACTTGGTTTAATCATACATTTATCTATTTGAACTATGTTTGCCATAGTTACTTGTGAGATTTTGGTCGAATCTCTTTCTTCTTTTTCGTTTATATCAAGAGAGATTTTCTCTATATTCATTTGACTCAATGTCTCAGCATTGCCTTCGCTATCAATACTTAACAGATTACCATCTATAGAACCAAAATCTTCTTCAAAGGATTTCATTACCTTCTTGGCTTGCAGTTTACCTTCTGCTATAATGTGCTCCCATTCTTTCAATAAAATATTTCCTCTGGTCTGCTCTGAAATGGAAAACCTGGGAGTACTTCCTGATTCCCTATTGTTTGTAGCTATTACAACCTCTTGAAATGTGACCCGAGCTGCTCCAACTTCTCTTTCTCTGACAGATAAATTCTCCAATACTTCATCAACAAGTAAGCAGTTGTCCCGAATTATCTCTACCTTGGCGAGTAAACTTCATTGAGCTACAAAAACCCTGCTCCGAATCTCCATCGCCTGGGACTGGATCATCCCGATATCTATAACTTTACTTTTGATGATTTCCACTCTAGCCTGTAACTGCTCAATCAAGCCTTTTTGTTTTTCCACTTGTATTTGACCAGTCTGAGCTATCAACTCTGCTTGTTCGAGCTTAGTTTTAAGCAACTCTATCTCCTTTTTATCGGCCAGCCTTGCTTGTTTTATTCCTGCGCTTGCCTGGTCCTTGGAAGCCTCCTCTGTTGTGGCTAGTCTAGCTTCTAAGGCTTTTATGAGGTGATTTTTTCGCTTCAACTGATTTTTCAAAACCCCGACTGAAAATTGGTTTGCTGTAGCATATGCCCCTAATGTCCCGGCTATCTCTGTAGCAAAATCGTCTTTCTTCTTGTCTTTCCCATTGGTCAACACTTTGTACTTCTTGGCTGTTGATCCCCCTTCCAGATGGAATTCTCTTTTTACCACAACCTTTCTCATCTTATCGAAAAAGAACTCATTTGGAGGGAGCTCTTCCATCCTTATAGGTCTCAATTCTTCATTTAAAATCCACCCCACGTCTATGTTTCTCTGAGTTGACTGCAAGGGAGTAATGGAGGCGATGGGATCTCCAATTTTCTTAGCTGAATGTTCTGGAGTAGTAACTGGAGTCTACTTTTTCGGCGGCTCGGGAGTCTTTATCTCTATTTTTGGACTCCTAGTTTGCTCTTCCCCGTCTTGGTGTTTTTCTTGGCTGGGTGTCGCATCTTTGGAGCCTTCGGCTTCTTTTTGTTTCACCTCTGCTGTACTTGGATTCTCACCCCACAATACTGCAGGAAGACAACTGCGTCGATGTTCTTGGAATTTTAGAACATCGACCCTCTCTTCAGGTGCCAGGGCTTATATCCGAGCCAAAATCTCGGCATAAGATCTTGCACCTCGGAAAATGTCATCCGAGGGCGAATTCTCATGTTCGAAACTTTTGAGTCCGCAACTGGCCAAGTGATTACTTACGACCCTTTGTAAATTGTGCTTCTTGAATTCAGTATGAACCAATTTTAGGTCTTCTAGGGCTGCTTCCTCAGCTTTAGCATGCCCGAAATCTAACAAAGAATATGAATTTAAATGAACAGGAAAAGGTGGCCATACCTTCTTTGAATATCCCTTAAGCTCCTTACTTATGCCACCAATTACGGTTTACCTATCAACCTCATGACAAGCCAGCTTGTCGAGTATGAATAATGGTAATGCATGCGGGGGAACAGAAGCCCCGAAAACTCTGAGATATGAGAATTCTGCTTCTACATACCAGTCGACTATATTGCTCAGATTCATCGCTATACTGTCCAAGATCCTAGGTGGTGGGTGGTCGAAAATGGTGACATGCAGCGATACCATTACCCAGTTAAATATTTCATACACAAAATTTGCAGCTTTGTTTTCCCATAGTTTTGAATGGTAGATGTGGATGGGCTCAGCCTCTGATGGAGTCCAACTCCAGCTCATTAAGGGAAAGGGCGTTAGAAAACACACGTCATCCATAATGTACGCAGACATAAAGAATGAAGCAATCTTTCCGCTCTCCTTCTATGCTCGATACTCTGTAACTCGACTGGTCAAGCTATCAGGCAACATTTTAGCCCAGTCGAAGGAACAACCTTCGACAACTGAATGTATTAGAGGCACCCACATAAGAAAGAAATGTGTGGTGTCCTCTCTCCCATATAATCTGCAGGTCATCATAGCTACATATTTGAACTGTGGTTCCAAGGAAGCTATTCAATATATACCATTACTGTCTGCCCTGAACTTCGTAGGGTGTGAAACCCAATCTCTAATTAAACTAGACATAGTCTTGTCATATTGCACACATTCCTTCTGTTTGAAGTTCTCCAAGAATTCAACATCGTATGTAAGGTCCGACACGGTAGGCAACTTGTACATAGCCTGTAGTTGTTCGGGTCTGAAAGTCCCAATAGTGACTTTATGTTCATTGATGATGGTTCTGGTTGGTATGTCCACATGGTCTAATGCCCACCGAACCATATCATAGTAAGGGAGAAGTCGTGGCCTGGCCGCTACTTTATGCATTCCATATTGGACGACGATCTTATATTTGGTGGTCAGGTCATCTTTTTCATAATTACTGGAATCATCAGAATAATCTACCAATTCGGACTGTAGAACATCAGAAACAAACGACCAGGTCTTGACAGAATCTACACTTTGAGGTGAAGTATCAACGACGTTGTCTGAACCTTGTCCCGAAACCTCAACGTTGGCTTTAGACACTTTTCGCGGGGCCATGATGGGGGATCCTACTTTAGCTCTTCTGCGATAACAATATGTATACATACAGAAATTAGTTTGCTGAGAAAAGTTTGCTCTGCTTAATATAGAAATGAATTTGCGATAAAAAATAACAACTCTATATATTCAACCATTTAAAACTCGGTACTTTCCAAGAATAGAATGATCAAATCATGCTTAAATATAAATTTAGCAATAAAACACAATCCTTACTTATTGATTCGCCTTGTTTCTAATTAATGCCATAAATTTTGGCAGTTTGAAATGTCACTTGGCACAAGGAAAAATTAAGACTGCATCATAGACTGTGCATGCATCAAATCATGAGAAATACTGGCTTAGCTCAATTAATCAGGTTTTATCGACGTTAATTAATCTTTCGGTACTCGCTACATCGGGAGTTTTCACTTTAACCCTTTCAACCTTTAAGACCCGAGACCGCGATGATTATCTTTGGTTAATAAAAAACGTAATTATGATTAGGCTCTTAATTAATTACGTGATTATTTATATTGCAACTTCGCGACTCAGAGCTTCGAAGGTATAGCTTCTGGGAAGTTCGTATGCCGAGTTGTGAAATTGCGAGATCACGATGATATGTTTTAATTAAAATGGGAGATAAAACTGGATTAAGTGTTTAATTAATTACGTGTCTATTTTTATTGTGACTTCGCAACTCGGGGCTTTGACAGTGTAGCTTTTAAAGGAAAATACACCGAGTTGCGAATTTCCGTCAGAGCTTAACCGCGGCTATGTTTTTTAACTTTAACATTAACGCAGGTTACTAAAACAAGAATTTCGTGGTTTCGACTATCGGGGTTACGATAGTAAGACTTTTGGAGTTAGTAAACGTCGAGACACGAAACCCCGATTATGCTTAACCGTAATTTAGAAAAAAATTACTCTCGCTACTGACCTGGGTAAAACTTTAAAGTGATTTCGCCGTTTCGCTCTTCGGGACTTGTGAACTATGTGATTTATAACATCCGACATACGAAATCCTGAGGTAACAAAAAAAAGAAGAAGGGGAAAATCATTTGAATGAAAAGTAGAACTCACCTTGAGAGTATGATAACCGTTGTCATTCGCGTGATGAGACTTTAAAGATTTTGGAACAAATGAAGGAAAATATGAAAACCATCTTTCGATTTCGAGGATTAAGATATGAAAATCAAAACGGGCTAAAAAACAAAGGTGGCTCCAACAAAAACCTTAATGGTCTCGCTTGTAAATAACCACAGGTCTCTTCAGTCTTTCAGTGCAAGTTTTATGACACTCGCGACCTCTCCCTTTGCACTACCGAGCGATTATTGTTCAGGCGCTAGCTCTTCCTCCGTTATCTCCTTCCCACATATGACCTTGGGTTATGTCCACACACAATTGCGGGTGCGGTCGAAAGTCGTTTGGGATCAATCCACTTTTCTCACCACAATTCACTACCAAACGCCACACGTCCAACTTGCAATACCACGGTTTCTATTGTGGCCCACTCTCAAGTTTTTAAATTCCAAGCACTTTCCTTCCCTGGTATACTTTGTAACCGTCGATCCTACAATCTCGACGGTGCTTCTGAACAGATGGCTTAGATCTGCCCTTTTCAAATCTATGGATTAGATTTAACCCTTCTAAATCAACGAATGTGATTGATTTCGTGATTCAGACTCTGGGAGTTTCAAATTTCAACCTTTGATTTCCTCCAAAAAACACAGATTCTTTCCGCATGTCCTCCTGAATTGGATGACTATAATTTACTTTGGACTATCCAACGATCGATGCTTATTTTGGCCCTCCGGCTCTCCGGGCTTTAGGAGTTTCAAGTCTCAATCCGAAAATCTCGAAGTGATTTCTCCGGAGTTCATAATCTATCACCACGTATCCTTATGGATTAGACGGTTCAGATCTCCTTTGGGTCTTCGTGTTTCAACAATCTCAATTTTCAATTGAAACCCAATTGAAATTTACCTGGAGCTCCCAATCTGTTGACACGTGTTCTCCGTAAATCAACGGTCTGAAACAATTCGACTCCTCTTGGACAGATCTTCACCCTTCACCTTGCCTAACCTTTGCAAATTCTTCTTCTGAAAGATTTCTTTGACACTTAGTCAATTTTTGGTCCTGTGCACTCCTTGCAATTGACCTCTGCACTTTATTGCGAGAAAAACGCGAGTTATTTCTCCAAGTCAAAGACTTCGTCTATGCACTCCTTGCGCTTAATATGCACACTCTATGTAAAAAAGTTCCATGCTATCTCTTCTTAGCTTCAATTCGAACAAGACTTTCTCGCACGCACTCCTTGTGTTCAATATGCACTCCTTGTATAATTTACAGAGGAGAAACAATTGATGTTGGTTGTGGAGCTTGATTATCTTCCTGATTCAGAGGTCTTTTACTTTCAGTCGTGTTTATACCCCATGAAGTATTTACACCCTAGAAGTATGTGCACTCTTCCATGCGGGGGAGTGCAGAGTGGGGGTACCCCCTTTGTGGGGTCCAGGGGGGGAAAGCGGGGGTTTGGGGGCGAAGCCCCCGAAGGAAAAATTTCCTTGTAAATGTATATTGTAATTTCATTGTAAATCTAGACCATTCATTATAAGGTCGCAGATCTAACGATAGAGATTATATTAGGGTTTTTTTCCCTAGAAGGCAACCCTCTTTTATGAGGGAAATGTATTGTGGCTATGGTGGATGGCGAATATTGTATTCTAAGATAGGAGACCGTGAGAGAAAGAAGAGGAAGTTACAACGGGTTTGCTGTAGGTTGTATCCCTTCATATGCTGGATAATAATAAAGGAAGGACCTGGAAATTTCTCTGGTGGATGTAGCCCACACTGGGTGAACCACGTAAATCTGTGTCTCTATTATATTGTGTATCTTTTGTGTTTTGCTTCCGCATTTGTTTTATTTTATTGCTCCATGGTCCTGTTTTTATAACAACTAGTATCAGAGCGAAAGGTAACTCGCAGGAAAATAGGGTTCTTGATTTGAGTGGGAGCAATGTCGAAAGATGGAAAGTTCAGGGTCGAGAAATTTAACGACCAAAACTACCAGTTATGGAAGATGCAGATGGAAGACTATTTATACCAGAAGGATCTATTCCTACCGTTGGGCGGAATAGAAAAGAAGTTGATGGCTACGAAGGACGAAGAATGGGAGATTCTTGACAGAAAGGATCTAGGAACGATACGATTGAGCCTGGTAGCATTGGTGGCTTTCAATATTTCCAAAGAAAAGACAACGAAGGGTTTGATGGAAGCATTGGCCAAATTGTATGAAAAACCCTCGGTGTCCAATAAGGTATTTCTAATGAAGAGATTATTTAATATGAAGATGTCGGAAGGTGGCTCTATTGCAGATCATTTAAATGATTTTAATACGGTTACTAATCAACTAAGTTCTGTAAAAGTGGACTTTGATGATGAGGTCAGGGCTCTTCTAATCTTGTGCTCATTGCCAGAAATTTG
>JZKD02S1918464.1:1305205-1323297 GCA_000966675.3 Picea glauca
CATTAGTGGTTGGGAGGCCGACCAGCTTCATAAATGCGCCGTTTGGCAGGCGCGCGGGTTTTGCACCCCACAGCCGCGCATATGCGCTCAATATACGAAGATGTTGCGCGCGCGCTCATTTTTAGTGGGTATGCTGCGCTTTTTAATTTTTTAGCCATTTTTGTATAGTTTTTGGCCCTTTTGCTGTGCTGTGGATTTAATCCTTGTGCCGTGAATGCCTGTTTTTCTGTGCTGATGATGCGGAGTTCTTGTCGTCCTGTGCGGACGAAATTTCAGTGATAACAACTATTTTACCATGCTTCAAAATATCATATTCAGTTACCCAACTTGAATCTTCCACAAGGTGATCCTTCCACTTTACCAAATATTCAGGATGCATCTTTCTTCCGGTTTTCCTTCCAACTCTCTGTTCTAATATTTTCTCCACCTGAGGTTTTTCTACTGTGGGCATCTATTCTTCCCATTGAATCTCTTTCTGATCATTGAATTCTCCAGTGTCATCTCTATTATAAGGATACAAATCAACAACGTTGAATATCGATGATATCCCAACATTGTTCGACAACTCAATCTCATAAGCATTTGCTTCAAATTTTCTAAGGATCTTGCATGGTCCTATCTTCTTCATATTCAACTTATTATATGTTCCTCTTGGAAACCTCTCCTTTCTCAAATGAGCTAAAACTTCATCTCCCACTTCAAATTGAACTTCCCTTCTTTTCTAATCGACTCTGTCCATGCACTTTTGATTACTATCCTGTATCTGCCTCCTAACTTGATCATGAAGTCTTTTCATTTCTGTAGAAAAATCTTCTGCTCCAATGCTCTTGAATTAATCTTGTTTCAAATCTCTTAATTCTGCAATCCCTCTTGGTTGTCTTCCATATACTATCTGAAATGGAATTTTTCCAATGCTTCTATTAACTGAATTGTTAAATGCAAATTCTGCCTGTGCCAGAATCTGATCCCACTGGCGACCTTGTTCAATGACTAAACTCCTTAAAAAATTTCCCAGACTCCTATTCACCACTTCAGTCTGTTCATCTATCTGAGGGTGATATGCTGAACTAAAAGATAAATTAGTTCCTAGCCTCTTCCATAGAGTCCTCCAAAAGTGTCCTACAAACTTAGTGTCCTTGTCTGAAACTATACTTTTCTGCAATCCATGTAATCTCACAATTTCTCTGAAAAACAAATTGGCTATGTGTGTAGCATCATTTTTCTTCTGGCATGGTATGAAATGTTCCATCTTAGAAAATCTATTGACCACAACAAATATGGAATCACTTCCCTTCTGGGTTCTAGGTAATCGCAATACAAAATCCATACTAATTATGTCCCAAGGCCTTTCTGGAATAGGCAATGGCTGATGCAAACCAGTGTTTTGTCTCTTTCCTTTTGCATGTTGACAAATCTTACATCGATCTACAAATTTATTCACATATGCCCTCATACCTGGCCAATAATACAAGCTACTCATTTGTGCAAATGTTTTGTCATGACCAAAATGCCTGGCTAAACCTTCACTATGTTTATCTTTTAATAAATTATCTCTCATTGAGCATCTTGGTATGCACAATCGACTTCCTTTAAACAACAATCCATCCTGGATCAAATATTCTGCCCATCAGTTGCTATCCCTCAACAAAGTATTTTCATAAGCTTCATGAGCCTCCTTAAAATCTGGATCTTCCTGATACATTTCCTTAAGGTACTCAAACCCTAAGGTCTTCGCTTGGAATTCCTGTACAACCAAACTTCTCCTGCTCAAAGCATATGCAACTTTACTAGCATTTCCAGAAATATTTTTAATGACAAAACTAAAATTCTGCATGAATTCTACCCACTTAGCATGCCTCTGATTCAACTTCTCTTGCCTAGTAATAAATAGAAAAGCTTGATTATCACTATACAAGACAAACTCTTTTGGAATTGAATAATGTCTCCATTTCTTCAAAGCTTGAATCACTGCATAAAACTCCTTTTCATATGTTGAATATTTATCCTTAATGTCATTCAATTTTTCACTAAAATAAGCAACTGACCTATTATCTTGACTCAAAACTGCTCCAATGGTATTCCACTTGCATCACACCTCACCTGAAATGTTTTTCCAAAACTGGGTAAAACCAAGATTGGTTGTTCTGTTATCTTATTTTTCAACACCTTGAAGATTTTCTTAGCCTCCTCTGTCTAATTAAAAGACTTATGTTTCTTCTTCAAAGTATCCAGCATGGGTGCACATATACCACTAAAATTTATGATAAAATTTCTATAAAAACTTGCCAATCCATGAAAAATTCTCACCTCAAATATGCTTCTTGGTGATGGCCATTCTTTGATTGTTCTCACCTTCTCCGGATCCATCTTCAATTCATTTGAAGAGATCACAAAGCTCAAATATATGAGTTATGTCTTCATAAAAGAACTTTTCTTCAAGTTTATTAACAACTTTTCTTGCTGCAATCTCTTCATCACTAATGTCAAGTGTTTTAAATGTTCTTCCTTTGTTTTGCTGAAAACTAATATATCATCGAGATATACAATGAAAAATTTACCTATGAAGTCCTTCAATAATTCATTCATCAACCTCATAAATGTGCTAGGAGAATTTGTCAATCCAAATGGCATGACTAGCCATTCAAACAAACCTTCATTTGTCTTGAATGATGTTTTCCATTCATCTCCCTCTCTCATTGTTATCTGATGATATCCACTCTTCAAGTCTATTTTTGAAAAACAACTTGCTCCACTCAAACAATCCATCAAATCATCCATCCTGGGTAAAGGAAATCTATACCTGATCATAATCTTGTTGATGGCTCTAGAATCTGTACGCATTCTCCATCCCCCATCCTTCTTTGGACTCAATATAGTTGACACTACACATGGGCTTAGACTTTCTGTGACTAAAACTTTATCCAACAACTCCTGAACTTGATTCTTAACTTATTCATTCTCTCGAGGTGTTGGCCTATATGCTGCTTTATTTGGTAAACTGGCTCTTGGTATCAAGTCAATATGGTGGCTAATACTCCTAATGGGTGGTAATGATTGAGGCAACTCATCCACTACTACGTCAGTAAAATTCTCTAACAATTCTTGGATTTATTCAGGTAAATCATTCATAGAAGTATTAGTAAAGATAACTCTCGGCTTCCTCACTATAAAAAATTTAATTTCTTGATATTTCCATATCTCCTTCAAGAGTACCTTCCCACTCATGAGAAGTATTCTTGTGATGGCTTCTTCCTTTTATTTTTTCTCTTCTATTGGTAGTAACATGTGGGTTCTACCATTTTTTTTTCCAGAGTATAAGTCTTTTTCCTCCCATCATGAATGAAATTCCTATCAAACTTCCATGGTCTCCCCAACAAAATATGACAAACATCCATGGGAATTACATCACACAAAATCTCATCTTTATAGCCTCCTATTTTAAATTCAACTTTGCATTGTTGACTTACCATTACCTGACGTTCTTTCTGCAACCACAAAACTTTATATGGACTTCGGTGTGAACTTTTCTCTAGCTCTAGTTTCTCCACCATTTCTGTAGATACTAAATTATCAGTGCTCCCACTATCTATAATCATCTTGTAAACTTTGTCCTTTGTTTTACAAGCAGTCCTGAACAACTTTGTTCGCTGAACTGAATCTTCTATTTCTTTCTTTGGATTTAGAAGAATTTTCCTCATCATAAGGTTCTGTCCTCCTTCTAATGCCTCTACTTTCACATCCTTCTAGGCCTCATAAATGTGTACTTCTCTTCCTCCTCCTTTCTTACTCTCAGGGAATTCTCAAGACATGTGTCTTGTCTTTCCACAGGCATAACATTTAACTCCACCTCTTCTACCTCTTCCTCTTCCTCTAGGAAAATAATTTCTCCCACCAAATGGTCTTCTTCGGGAACTTCCTCCTCTTTCAATGTGACTATATGATTTCTCAATCTCATCCTTGGTTTTTGGTTCCTTATCATAGACAATTCCCTTACCTCTATTTGAGCCTCTACTTCTACTTCCCTGACTCTGGTTCATGGCCAACTTTTCTTCTTCCTTCAGTCCAATCTGAAAAGAATCTTCCATTGTCCTCACAGTCATCATGCTGATCTCATCTTGGATTTCATATCTCAAGCCATTTTTATACCTAGCAACTTTTTCATCATCCCTCTCTCTTTGTCCAGTCCTAATATTTAGTCTATAAAATTCATCTGTGTACTCTTTCACTGTCATACCCCTCTATCTCAAGTTCTGCAACTTTCTGAACAGGTTTATATGGCAATCCTTAGGTATGAATTTGGCCTTCAGTTTGGCTACCATTCTATCCCAATTGTTTATCTTTTTTTTACCTTTGCCCCTTCTCTATGCCTGCAGTTCATCCCACCACAGTGCTGCAGGTCCTTTTAATCTGGTGACAACATGTCTCACCTTCCTTCCTTCATCGACATATTCATAGTCCAAATACTTATCCATGGACCTTATCCAGTCCAATAGCTCTTCGACATCCAAATTACCTTCATACACTGGGATGTCCATCTTTTCTCTAGCTCCCAACTTCACAACAGCTTTCAGTAAGTGTTCTTCAGCCACATCTTCCCCTGTAGCTTCTTCAACTTCTACTTCTTCATTTTCTTCATCATTAACATATTCAACAACAAGTGTTCTTGTTTGCATTGCTTCCATCGCTTCCAACCTTGCGCAAAGCTCTCTCATTTATCTTCCCAAAACACGGTTTGCCATAGGTGGATCTACACGAATCCTTGGTGGCATTATTTCAATTATTTCTAATACACAGAATACAACTTAAAACTTTTTCAAGCTCTGATACCACTTGATGCCAACCCCCCCTTCTCCTTGGGCTACGTGACCTCCCGGTCAAGGATCTTCAATTATTGGAGATGAATTAGCTCTTTGAAACCTTAATGGTCTCGCTTGTAAATAACCATAGGTATCTTCAGTCTTTCGGTGCAAGTTCTATGACACGCGCGACCTCTCCCTTCGCAATACCGGGCGATTAATGTTTAGGTGCTAGCTCATCCTCTGTTAGATCCTTCCCTCATATGACCTCAGGTTATTTCCACACACAATTGCGGGCACAGTCGAAAGTAGTTTGGGATAAATCCACTTTTCTCCCCGCAATTCACTACCAAACGCCACACGTCCAACTTGCAATACCACAATTTCTATTGCAGCCCACTCTCAAGTTTTTAAATTGTGAGCACTTTCCATCCCTGCAATCCTTCATAACCGTCGATCTCACAATATTGACGGTGCTTCTGAACGGATGGCTCAGATCTGTCCTTTTCAAATCTACAGATCATATTTAACCCTTCTAAATCAACGACTGTGATTTATTTTTTGATTTGGACTTCGGGGGTTTCGACTTTCAACCTTTGCTTTCTTCCAAAATGCATGGATTCTTGCCGTGTGTCCTCGTGAATCAAACATCTATAATTTACTTCGGACTATCCAATGGTCGATGTTTATTTCGGCCCTCCGGCTCTTCGGGCTTTGGGAGTTTCAAGTCTCAATCTGAAAATTTCGAAGTGATTTCTTTGGAGTTCATAATCTATCGCCATGTATCCTTCTGGATTAGAGGGTTCAGATCTCCTTCAGGTCTTCGAGTTTCGACAATCTCAATTCTCAATTGAAACCCAATTGCAATTTACTCGTAGCTCCCAATCTGTTGACACGTGTTCTCCTTAAATCAATGGTATGCAATAATTCGGCTCCTCTTGGATAGATCTTCACCCTTCACCTTGCCCAACATTAAAAAATTCTTCTTTTGAAAGATTTCTTCGAGACTTATTCGATTTCTAGTCCTGTGCACTCCTTGCAACCGATCTCTACACTTTCTTGCAAGAAAAACCCAAGTTATTTCTCCAAGTCAGAGACTTTGCCTACACACTCCTTGCGCTTAATATGAACACTCTGCATACAAAAGTTCCACGCTATCTCTTCTGAGCTTCGAGTTGAACACGACTCTCTCACATGCACTCCTTGCATTCAATATGCACTCCTTGCATAACTTATTTTAGAGAAACAATTGAAGCTTATTCAATTCTTCATAAATTCATCCATTCACCATGAACATCATACATCCACAAAATTCATAACAACAGTAAACTTGTAAACAATAACAACACTGTACAATTGGATCAACTTCCTCTGTTCTATTCATTACAGAAAAACATGATTACACCTCTATCTCTTACAATCATTACAATTAGAAAACTTATCTAAGGACTGAGAGATTCCTCGCTCTTATTCCTTCTATCTAAATTCTATCACCTTCTACTCCAATGGTTACCTACTCAGCTTAATTAATGCAACCTAATGACTCATACGGGCTAATATCCTACACCTGTAATATATTACAGTCATGTAAGGATTTACAATAATCTGTCAATTCGAAATGGTGGCCCGACTTTACATACAACTAATTAATTAACGAGAGATTCAAAAAGATCTCTATACCACTACCAAGCTGGTTAAGAGTCGGTTTTGGCTCTTTCAATGCATTGAAGTGTCGAATCTGCTTCCATGTTTACTTTTCTTGATGTGATAGCGATGCTCCTACATCATAAATCCAAAGGTAGGAAATTTACGCATATTTGGTTATCCAGTCTACATCCATGAACTTGAGGAGAAGAGGACAAAGGGTATGTTTGTGGGATACAACGAGACTCCATAGGCTTACATGATTTTCATTCCAGCACAATGGAGGACTGTGGTGAGTCAATATGTGAAGTTCAAGGAGGAATTTTCATGTAGGAATTTGCATGAGACCCTACCAATGACAAACGATGAGGAGTAGGAAGCTCTGAAGGTTGAGTCTAGATCATTATTGGCTTCCAGTGCAAGAACTCAACCTTCAGGTGAGGATGAGTAGAGATCAAATCCTTCTAGTTCTGTCAGGAGACCTTGATGGTTCATGTAGACATTGAGGTATTCTAAGGAGTATGTTGAGGATCCTAGCAGTACATTCATGGAGAGAAGGCCTCCGAAGAAGTTTTTGAACTATATGGTGCTAATGAGTAGCATCATTGATTATGAGTCTTCAAGTGTTCAGGAAGCAACAAACCAAAATGTTTAGAGGAATTCCATGATGGAGGATGATGTGTGAGACATTGTGTCAGGATTGGAGGGACAACCAGTTCCATGTGGATCTTCAAGAATTCCCTTCCTCACTAAGAGGGAGTGTTGATGTTTTAGTTTTTGACAAAAACTTCTACACATGTCTAGTGTCAGACACGTAAAGTCATCCAAAAGTCCTTTTAGACCTTTGTAATTTACTTTAATTAAAGTTAATTATTAAAGTGAAGATACTTTTATATTGAGTTGATTAATGTCTAATAAAACATAAAGTATTTACATTAGTGATTTATATATAATCTCCACCATCGATTGGGATTTAATCTCATTGAGAGATTAGGGTTATGGATATTTGGTCATCAACTCAAAGTTATAAAAGAAAGACAAAGTGAAAGGAGAAGACACATAAAATAATGTTAGAGAAACACAACATGGAGAGAGTTAGTGACTCTGATGTAGACCCCCACCCTCACCTGGGGCCCGTGCAACCTCCCAGTCTAGGATCGTTCACAACTAGCAGCCAAATTGGCTCTCGAGTTCTTTCTAAGCCCCCAAAATATTACATAGTCCCTTTAATACCCCATGTGTGTAGGTTTGTACAAGTCTGAACCTTGCATGTGATCGAGGGCTCAAAACCAGGCACTAAAGGCGACGCTTCGGAGCTCCGGGCTTCAGAAGTTCTACCTTCACCACCTTCCAAAACATCCGAATAGCTGAATGGGCGAAGTCCCAAACAATCCCAACTAGATCAACCGTCCACAATTTCCATTGAAACCCACAACTCACGCACACTTCACGATTTCGAGCTTCAGAGGGTTTTTATTGCTTATCTCCACCTACTCCCCGGAGGATTACCAATCCGACGGTCCAAAAATTCTAGCCAACCAACGACCAAGATCCATTCGCTACTCCAGGCTCCGAGTGTTTTCAACTGTTAACACCTCTATTCTCCCAAACTACCGAGTCGGTGAAGTCCTGAACTGATGCAGAGGGGATCAATGATCCCAGCTCCCTACAATGATCAATGGATCATGAGACCTTCAGGCATTCAGGCTTCAACGTATTTTGAAGCACCACGCCTCAAGTCTCCCAGAGTGCTGGTCCACCGAGCAACACCTCAGATCGACGATTCATGTTTGCTGCCAAGATCCATGGCTTACATTGCTTCGAGCCTCTGGGCTTCAACAGTTCCCATTGCCCTACTCCTCAAATCTCTCAGAGTGCCAAACCTCTGAAGCGACGAGGAACAACGATCCTCGATCCATGTGTCCACCCAAATGAATGACTATGATCTACTTCAAAATCCTAGGCTTCAGGAGTTCCGAGGTGCACAACACTATAAACCTCCTTAGCGTCTCTCCCCAATAATATGTGATCTCCCACCACACATCCCTCGCAATAGACGGCTGAGATCCTCTTTGTTGTTTAGAGCTTTGGGGATTTTCTGTCCCTGCACACTTTTCCTCTACTTTCTCCTAGAGTTCTAAGTCTCCAGACTCCACAATATGCTGCCACGTGTCTACTGGATTGGACGACCTAGGTGAACTTTGGCCTTTGGGCCTCTAGTTGTTCTCACTCTGTGCGCCTAAGAATTTACTTCCTCCTAGAGTGCCTTCTCCCCAGACCACGGGATCTGGTAACACCTGTCCACCGAGATCGACAATGGAGATGGGCTCCATTGCTCTGAGCTTTGGTGATTCTCCCTATTAATTCGGGAGTCTTGTATCCTTCTTCTCCTCCTCCTTGTTTCCTTCGTAGTGCTAGATCCACTGACACGCGTCCCTGCTGACGGACAGTGTAGATCCACTCCGACTCCCCAGTGATTTGGGAGTCTTCTGCTAACACTTAACCAATATCCTCTGGATCACTAAGGCTCTAGACCATGAGTTATTAAACCACATGTCATCCACATCTGACATCTCAGATCTGTTTCAGACTCCACAAGTGTTACACCTCAAAATTACTCACTTCGATAGTGTCGCAAGTGTCGTCATTACAAGTGTTGTAAGTGTCGCATCTTGTCCACAAGTGTCTCATCTTGACTACAAGTGTTGCAAGTGTCAAAAAAATAATACTACCATCTTGCCTATGTCGTACCTCTAACAACATCATAAAGACACTTAAGACACCTCAAAGACTAGTTTTGAAGAAGAGAAATCATTTGACAGGGAGTACAAACCTTTTTCCACTGAAAGAACCACTAAAAAATGGATTTTGGAGAGGAGCGCTCCCCTACCCACTGTCAAGGAGTGCTGGCACTCCCTGAGCCTCTTTGGGAGAGTGTTTGAGCGCCCTGTGCACCCTTTTGGGGGAGCACTACCCTCTTTTGAACAAGTTTTGGGTTTGTTGAGGCAAATCAGGGAAGAATCCCTCAATTCCTGAAGGTGGTTGGATTCAGATAGATGGTCAAGGCATGCTATTAGGGAAGATCCTCAATTGAGGGAGAGGAATCCTCAACTTATCCCAAAGATATCTCAAGTTGTTGGACCTCTCCAAGTTTATATAAGGAGGGCTTCTCATGGTGAAAGGTACATGAGGAAGAGACTAGAGATTGATACCAAACTTATGATCCTGTAAGTGGTATGATCAGAAGAGATTGGAGATGTGACACTTATGATCTCATAAGTGAGATGTCATTAGAGAAATCAGTGTATATTACTTGAGCAAAGGGGTTGGACAAGGATAACTAGAAGAAGTTGTTGCACCTTCATTCAAAGGATTGTAAGTATTTTTACTTGTTCTCATTAATAATCAATGCTTGGCCTATTTCTTTCAAACTTGTGCTTGTTCCATATGAGTTTGTCTACAGTAGATGGATCTATATTTGAGCTAATATCGGTAGAGTAGGAATTCCATTGTATCTTTGTTTGTTCAACAGGACCTATCAGGGAGCTTAGGATCGAAGCTCAACCAGGAATTTGCAAGGACAAACACCGCTAACAAGGTACATATCTTTCTCCTTCTCTTCCATTCATTAGCTTGATTAGATCTAAAAGGAAGTTAGTGTCCATGTTAAGAACTTTTCTGTATTGGCCTTAGGAGTCTAGAGACCAAGAGGGAATCCACTTGTCCGCAGGGGGATTCACCTACAACAGAAATTGGCGACTCCATTGGGGAGGAGCTCTGATTTTTGTTTCCTTTCCCAGATATTGTTTTAGCCCTTTTACCACTCTTTGACCTTCTCCATGTTGTCATTTTAATTCTTAGATTTGTTTGATTTCCTCTTTATTTCATCATGATCACCCTGATTGACTGAATTTCTTTGATTTTTTATAGTTTCTAGGCATTTTTTTGAGTTTTTGGAACAGAGCGCTCCCCTCCTGTTGCTATCAGAGCACTAACACTCCCCTTTAACCTTACATAGAGCGTTGGAATGCTCTGGTGCCCCTTACACCAGAGAACTACCCCATTTTTGTGAGAAATGCTTCAGACTTTTCATCCTCTGAATCTATTTCTTGGTTTTGGCACTTGCTCAGGGTCTCATACTCTCAGCCCATCTTGGTATTGGCCTTCAACACCATGTTTTCTAAGGATTGATCTCCTCTTGTTTGGGAATTTGATATTTTCTTTCCTTGCCTTGAAGTCACTCTTTGTCTTTGCTGACCTAGAGTTAACTTGCTATTTTATTCTCCCTTATCTGACTAAGTGGAAACTTTTGTGAGGTAATCCAAAGGTCTGTGAACCTTTTCATTTGATCTTTGAGGTCATTTTTTCTAGCTTTTCTCTTTTTTTTGAGGTTTTTTGGTTATTGTTTGTAATTTGGTTATCTTTGTCCTTCTTGTCTATTTCACGACGAGAGTGTATTTTTTGTTTTGTGTGAGGTTTGCTTCTGATTGTTTAATCCTAAAGTCTGATTGACATTTAGAAGTCTTACATTTGATTACTATTCACATATAAGCAAAATGACATATTTTAGTGATTGGTTTGGATATTAGAAGGAATTTTTGAAATTTTTAGCATTACATTGGATTTGAGTGAGAAACAAATTGATTGAGGACATTGCATATTAGTGTTTGATAGTGAAAACAAATTTTCTCCTTCCCTTAAATAGGAATTCATCAAAAGAAATGATTGCTTATCATTTTCTTGTGCATTTTTGGGAATTGAGTCATCATACCATCAGTTTCATTGTCATACACCCTTTGAGTAAAGAACAACTGCAAAATGAACGCTAATTAAAAATTATCTAGAACATTTTGTTTTTAGGATCTTCCACCAACATTAGACTAGGATTAGCACTTTGGATTAGACTGTGAGTACAACTCTCCAAAGTTTTCAAAACAAACATTAGCATCCTGAGATAGGGAGAGTCAAATCCAATTTTCGTATAGGCTTTCTCGGATGCCCCTCTCACACAGGAGTTATGCACAAGGTCGCATTTAGGAGAGTTACGAAGATTATACCTCCATGGTTCAACTGTTTGTAGTGTTCAAATTGTATATTGGGGGTCACTTGAAGGTATACCCACGATTATGTGTGGGAGCCTCTCGAGTTGATTTCGGACTTGTTATCCTACCCATACGTTCGGATCAGAATGTCGACTGTACCCGCCCAGGGGATGACTGCAAGTTGGTGTCCTTAGTTGCCATAATCCATAAGTACTTACACGAGGTGACGGTGAAGGGAAGTCTCACTATACCTTGGACAAACATTGGTCAAACTCACTCGGGCTCCTTGGAGGGTAAATCCACAATTACTACGTGGAAGCTCGAACCAAGGTGAAAGTCCGTTAAGCATGTCTCCATCGTAACTATTCCACCATATCCTATCCCCGTCTTGACTTGATCACGTGACGTTGGATTTCATCACCAACTAGTACAATCATCGAGAGAAGTTTTGTTTGCTTGTTTTTGATTCCTAGATTTTATTAGCGTATGCAGTTTCTTTTTGTTAGTTGGCCCTAGATTTTCAATGTGTACTGTTATTCTCCAAAATTGAGCCTATAGATGATAAAGGTCTTCATCGATCGTGTAGGATGCAAGGGATACCTCTAGAAGGCTACCAACCCTTACCTCCTAACCCTCCAGAAGACAACTACCGTGGAGAGGTAGAAAATCACTCTGACGTTAGAAGTGTTGTTTCTCCTCCATTAGATAATTCAGAAGGCACTTTGGTTATGGTTGAAAATCCCACCCCTCGCACTACATCTGTGTCGAAAATTCCTCTCGAACCACTTTTTCTTCATTTAGACTCTTTTGGGAACGTCATAGATGAAGAGGTCCCACAGTTACCTACGAGAGACTTTACCTACACATATATGGGATCCACAGAACCAACCTTTGGTGATGAGTATAGGACTCTTGTTCGTCCTACCACTGAAGTAGATACAAATCCCACACCTGTTAATTCTGTATGGAGGACTTCATTAGGACGCGATCTCTATGAGCATTTTGAATCCTTTCGAAAACCCTTTAATGCTCATGACCCTCCTGTTGAAAGTGGGTCATCTGGTCAAACTATGAATCACCCCATCGATCAAGTCATTAACTCTACTATTGCATCAGTAAAAGTCTATCCTAATGTTGGACTCATCACCTCTACTCATTCCCAAGGCACTTTGATCCCTACCCCCGCTTTTACAAACTTTCACTCTACAACTCCACATGTTCTGCACGATCTTGCTGGGACATATTTTCACCCGAGAATGCAGACCCTTGCCATCCAAATACATCTGACTGGAGGGAAACCACCATCTAGCAGACCTATCCCTCCTGGAAGACCACCATCTTATGGCAGGACTACCCCTCCCGGGGGAAAACCCCCTTTTCATGTTCTTCTTCGAGGGCAACCTCCCTTTGCTAGTCATACCCCGGTCGTTAATCCACCACTGACAGGGGGGAAACCTTCATCTGCTGGAAACCCTTCACAATACTAGGGAGTATCTTCCGGAGGCACATTTACCCAACCCCATGTTGGGGGGCACTCATATCATAACCCACAAGGAGGAGTATCAAATCCTATTCCTTCTGGACCATCTTATGGACAACCTTATTCAGGTGGCATCCCAAACACCACCTGGAGTCCTCAAGGAAAACAACCTTGTCCTCCCCATGGATCTAATGTGTATCTGCCTCCAGGATCTACTCCTTACCCTCCTCAAGGGCACAATGTTCATCCTCTTTCTGGGCAAGAAAATCACCTGGCTTGTAATGCTCAGAACCCATCGGGTTATGCAAATGTTTCTTAGCCATCATCGAATCCTGTTTATCCTGGTCAGCAACAACCGTATGTAGGAGGACCTACTTGTTACAACTATCCACCTAACCCAGTTTATGGTCCTACTGGTGTTCCTATGCCACTCCAGTATCATCTGCAAATTAACCAACAACTACCTTTCCTTGCGACTCTGTATCTCCCAGACTTGTCTCACTTAACTAATGATCCTATTTTTCATTCACAAGTTTGGCCAGATATTCCAGCTAAACTTCCTTCTGATATTTTGAAATTTGATGAAAAATATGGAGAATATCCAAATAACCATGTGATGACTTTCCATTTGTGGTGTTCATCAAACTCCCTCATGGATGATTCTATACGTTTGGGTCTTTTCCAACGAACACTTACGGGCTCAACAACAAAGTGGTATATTGAACTACCACGTGCTTCTTTCCATGATTTCAACTCCCTTGCCATGTCTTTCCTCATGCACTTTCAACTACCTATTCGCTACAAGATGGGTACTGAACTCTTGACCTCCCTTCGTCAAACTGACTCCGTACATATCTCTGACCATATTCACGAGTGGAGATGACGACGAAGGATGATCAAAGTAATCATTCCTGACATATTATTGGCAGAGTGGTTTACTAAATCACTTTTACCCCTGATCGCTCATGATGTCTCTATGGGTGGCGTGATCACCGAGGAAGAAACCATCACTCGGGCTTAGTACTTAGATTTGGTTTATTCACAATCTAGTACTTTGTATGATTTGCTTCCAAATGCTGCTCAAGCTAATACCAATCCATCTAAATCGTCATCCTCATCTCATGCAGACGATGTTATCGGTTCCATCAAGACTCAATCTACTTCCCAGTCAACCACATTCTCCTCTACCTTCCCCCAAACTCAGATATTTGAGGTGAATGTAGTTCAATATGCCCCTTCACAACAGTCCGTAGGTAAGAAGAAGACAAAAAATAAATCAAAAAATAATAATAACAATGAACAACCAAAAAATCAAGCTCAAACACCTGCTACCGGAAAGAAACCACAATGGAAACTAAAATCCATGTGTATCATTTGTGGTGATGATCACTACACTCGAGATTGTCCACATTACAATGACATGGCCAAACTTTTCCAGGGAAATTCACAACTCGCTATGCTTACTCAGCCTTTTCCACAGCAACAATCCATGGTTTCTCAAACCCCCTCTCCTGGGGGCAGTTCTAGCCATCCTCATGATGAGGCCTCGACAAGTGCACATATTTATATGTTTAATGGAATTAATTTGAACACTCATTCTAAGACATATGACACACCAGGTAACCCTAACAAAGGAAAGGTCACTAACGGTACCGGTACTTTACCGGATCCATCACCGTCCCCCATTAGTCCTCCATCGGTTAATCCTCTGTCTGGACCACTTCAGATTGAGAAACCTAAGTTCGAATCTATCCTACGCCCTCCTAAGAGAACTATCCATAAATCTACCTTTAATCCTAGTTCATGTGCCACCCAGAACTACAACATTATTGAAGATTTAGCTCAAGCACCGTGTGCTATGTCTGTGTTGGAAGTTCTACAGCACTGCCCCAGTGAACGTATAAATCTCTTGGCCACTATTGGTGCTATTGATATTGAGTCGTCCAACCATATCATGTTTAACCTGGACAATTATACGTCTTGACTCTCCCACCAACTTGCTTTCCAAGTTGATTGTGTTGTTCACAATCAACAAATCCACTGAACTATTCTGGATGAGGGAGCCTCAACTTGTGTCATGTCTTTAGCATGTTGGAAAGGTTTAAAATCACCTGCACTTAAAAAATCCCCAATGATGTTATGCGCCTTCGATGGGCGAGGTTTGCATCCCCATGGGCTTTTACAGTCCTTGCCCATCCAATTGGGTGGAAAAACTGTCATTGTTGATGTCGAGGTGGTCGATGCTCCCCTCGATTACAACTTGTTACTTGGAAGAAGTTGGTTTTATGCTATGACTTTCATTTCCTCATCAGTGTTTCGATGCGTACAATTTCCTCATCAGGGCAAAATTATCACTGTTGATCAGTTAGATTTATGCACGATCGATGCTCGCGCTCTTGCTACCAACAATATTCCTTTCTTGGGAGATCACAAGATCAAGTATGAAAGCATTGGTGTTGGATTACTGAAAGATTCTATTCTTATGGGTACCTTCCCTACACCACTTCCACCGACTACACATCATATTGCCACCGTCAATATGATTTCAACCATGGCTTATCAATCTTTGGAATCATCTGACCCTTGGATTGTACCTAGTCCATTGGAATTCGATGTACTAGGTGACACCGTGCCACTTAGTCCAGCTGAAACATCATACGTTTCTATCTAATCCGCTTCTCCCTCGTCATATGACCAACATCTATTGTTGCCCGACAGTTATTCAATGGCATCATGGTTAAGTTCCTTGTCGTCTACGATCGACTACATTTCCCAAATTTTTCCTTCTGATGAATCTCTTATGGAAATGTTGAGAATTGATAAGATACCTCGGGATGATAACCATAAGCGTTTCTCTTTTCTTCCCCCTCGTGAAGAAATTCAGGAATATATACACTCTATCTTCCCTCCTGATGTCGATTTTCTATCGTCTCCCATGCCTTCAACTTTTGATGATTTGGATCCGGTAGTTGACATGGCGATCTCTTCGGTAGGGTTATTGGAGCCTGATCTCCTTACCCCTGACGAGACCCTTGACATGTGTCCCTTCCAGAGTGATTTTCTTCCATCCAGTGAAGATCTCTTGGAAGCCATGACCGAGTCTTGTCCCTTGATATTGTGTCCTTCCAGGACGTTATTCTCTTGGAAGCCATGATCAAGGAGAGTCCACGAGCACAGTTTCTCTTCTCTGTGGAAAGCTCGTTAAAAAATGAAACAAAATTCATGAGCATAGTTTCTCTCTTCTGTGGAAAGCTCGTTAAAAAATGAAACAAAATCCTTGAGCATAGTTTTCCTCTCTCTTGCAAGCTCGTTAAAAAATGAAACAACAATCTGGGGATTGAACCCAGAGCCCTAAGCATAGTTTTTTTCTTGTGTCAAGCTCGTTAAAAAATGAAACAATCACCTCTATTGAATCTTCATTTCATCCACTCTTATCCTTTTTCTCCATCTAGTAGAGAAATTGGTGACAACCTCAAAGTCTGTGAATTAATTGAAGCTTGGAGGGCATGTCTCCAGCCTTTGATGATCATTCTGGAGTTAATCCCCCAACTTTCAAGCTGGGGGCATATCGATCTTAGTCTTTGTTCTTTATCGTGCTCGTAAATACATGAGAATGCAACCGAGTAACCTTTTATCTCTTTTTCAGACCTGCATGGTTAAATGAAAAAGGAACCCCTTGGAGTCATCTTTGAGCTCTTTTCAAACTCTCTAAACATGAAAATATTGCTGAGTGATCTTGCTTCCTTTCCCACTCATTAAAAGGTTTGAAGGGAAGTCTTTAGAGTGATAATTTATCTCTTTTTCGGCCTCGCAAGACTAACATTATGAAAAAGGACAACATTGGAGTCATCTTTAAGTTGTTTTTAGACTCTCTAAATATGAAAGACCACCGAGTTTACCTTCTTTGGACTCATTAAACAATAATACATTGAAGGGCCCATACGAGACTGAACCCTTACTTCTTCCAGTTCGCTAAACAAAGGAAGAGGGACTTACCGAAGATGAGTCATATCGAGAATGTGTTACCCTCCTCGAGCTCGTTAAATTAAAAAGAGGTACTCGTTGTTAGCGTCAGAAGTCACTCATGGATTGCAGCAGGAGCAGAGCCCGACGCCCATCAGTTAATGTCACGATTTGTTTATAAAATGGATGATCAAATGGAAGTAAACTCAGGACAACATCATTTCAAATCTGAAACTAGGTCAGGCATGCATGGGTAAATGAGGTCTTAGATAAACTTCAAACAGTGAGTTGTAATAAGGGTGAGTAAGAGGGAAGACTTGTATAAGGAGAGTGCAAGGGTCTGTTACAAGAAACAGGTTTCTAACAGACTGAGGAAGAGAGCATCCAAACACAATATCTTCTTACATTTGAACACAGAAAACCAGAGAATGCAACGATGCAACGATAAATCCTTTATCATACACAATTGCAACAATTCATGCGAATCAGTCGATCATGAACTCCCTTAGTGTGAGACGAAACTTAGATGGAGGAGAAAAACTGTTTGTCATAAAACAAGAAATCTCACATACAAAATGCATAACCAGAGGGCTAGAATGGTTGTTAAAACTTTACATTCGGGAGCTTCGCTCTACCATCGATAGATACAAAAATGGCGAAACCGCCTACATATACTCAAAACAACAATGACAACAAAATTGAGATGCTACATTAAAAAATTTGTGTCTGCATGGCTGCTGACAATCTGCACCTACAGTCTCTGAATGATCGTGCACCTATGGCAGACGCAATCGAACTCCTGACAGTTCCGTGGGCGAATCGATGTGCTTTTAATTCATCACCAGACTTTCCCATTATGGCGGAGATGATGTCTAACCACCACCAACTATCTTAATAACTGCTTCATTGGGATTGAGAATGGCCCGACCAGCTCGACACCTTTGGGACGTGGAAGACCCCTCGTGCTGCCACCTGGATTAGCTGAACGACCTGCTGAATAGACGTGGAGGCCAGCGCGAAGGCTGGGGGGGGCGTAACGGGAGTGGTGGCGCCAAAACTATGAGGGTGAGATGAGAGGTGATGAGGTGTGGGAGATGTGACAGGGGAAGACACACGACAGAAGGCAATAAGCGGAGGGGGTAGGAGATGGGATATAATGGGCCCATT
>JZKD02S1918465.1:0-38758 GCA_000966675.3 Picea glauca
TGAACATGTATAGTTACACAATATGGTTACAAGACGTTATAGAGTGAGTTACCAACTCCTGTAATGGTAAACTAACTAACTAACTAGTCTAAGAATGTAATTAGGTATTTTCCTTAACACCCCCCCTTAATTACATTCGAGAAAAACTATCACTATCACCAGCATCCAATGCAATAATGCCTATTACCAGAGTCCAATGTAATAATGCAATAGACTTCACACTCCCCCTTAAACAAAACTTGGTCCTAACTCTGATATTAATATCTATCTCACATTTCTCCCGTTAATCGAAGATTCAAATTCTTTGATACAATCATCAAGTTAGCATATGAGTAGACACCCTTGTATCTACCAAAGTGGACTTTATACCACATTCCTCTACCAAAGTGGAATTTATACCACATTCCTTTACCAAAGTGGACTTTATACCACATTCCTCTACCAAAGTGGACTTAATACCACATTCTTCCACTGGCTAGTGGCTCAAGCTGCTCAAAACCAGGGATAGTTGTGATGTATCATGGCCAACGCTTCTTGCTGCTCGAAACCAAGGATACATGCTACATGATCACATATTGACCTATGTAGGCCTAATTCGATCAGGGCTTATTGAACATGGGGAACAAAGATTTCCTATAGCAAAGCTCACAGCTTCTTACAAATGGGACCAAAAAAACTTAGACCAAAAAACTTACTGGAGTGTCTACTGGGGTTTTGGGTACAACCGAGCATGCACCCTTCAAATTACAACAATTCATTTCTTATGTATTTGCTAATGAATGAAAAAAACAAAAATTTAGTTATATTTTGTTGTAGGTATCTGCCCATCTTTCTTCTTTGTGACTTTCTTCATGCAGTTTTTACTGCTCAATAATGTGGAAACGTTGTCCATAAAAATGGCTCAACATCAATGATATTTGTTCTTCAAAAATAGAAGAGGCAATACTTTTGTCTTACGGCTTCTTCTCCTTGGAAGCCTCGATTTTCTTTCTTGTAGACTATTTGCTCCATGACGACTCTTTTGATTTTCTTTCTTGTAGACTAATTGTTTGCTCCATGACGACTCTTCTTCATCTATTGGATTTGTTGGTCTGGCTAGAATATGCTTCTTCGATTCACATAACTTCTTATATCTTTGCAACTCTCTTTATAAATGCCAAAATAAATCTCATCACCATGCTTAACATCTTTTTTCTCTTGAATTTACCTTGTCTTGGATTTCCTTATTCTCCTGTCATTTGTTAGAGTCGTGAATTCTAACAAAATAACTATACCAATATTGAGTTAGCTAGACTCAATAAGATTTAATACATTCTTCCAAGACACAAATATTTTCTCATATCACCAAATCTTAACAACTTACACAAGCAACAACTCAACACACTAAGCATGCTTTCAACAAACAAAATATTCCCAATCATTTTGAGAATTTCATCCAAATCCATTCCAACCATAACATTTACATGTGGCACTCCATATCTTCCACTCAATTCAATATCACATGAAATAGTCCATTCCATCCTCAATGCCTTCTTCAAAATCTTCTTTCTTTTCAAAGACTGACGATGATCTTGCTTAATGACAAATCCTTTTTAATGGCAAATCCTTTCTTGCCTTTCCTTTTATATCATTTGCTCTAAAACATTAAAAGAAAACACTCCTCTTTTATAATTCAAAAACACTTTTTTTTTTAATTTCTTTATGATGGCCAAAACTTAAAATAAAACTCACGTCTCTTTGGCTTTACACATCATTTTAAAAAATAATAATATAATAATTCTCTTTTCATGTATTGTGGAAAATCCACGTGGCTTTACGGAGCATTTTAAAACTTATAATAAAATTATAATAAATACTTTACTTTCTCCTGGTTCGCGACTGAGATTCTCCAGCGCATTCATGAGGACTCCCTATATTTCATGCTCACCGGATGAGTCTTTCACACAGGCTTCCATTGCTCTTTCTCTAGACCTGGTCTCCACAGGCATCCAACAGAACCTCCATCTATTCTTTCACATGAGGTTCCTTTCTTTCAAACACTCAGACGGTTGGGCTAGACTCGACTCTACTACTTCCATACACTTAAACGGCTCGACTCTACTGCAGTCTTGACTGATCTTTGATCTCACAATGAGGAGTATTTCTTTGGTAAATTCAATTTTCATATACCCTGGATCCTGGGCCCTCCAGTGATGGACTGAAGCCCAGACCCACTCTGATACCATGAAAAGATTAAGCAGAGATAGAATTGATGCAACACACTACACTATTGATGTGTATTCTATTAATATGAAAATGTATAGTTACACAATATATTTACAAGACGTTACAGAGTGAGTTACCAACTCCTGTAACAGTAAACTAAATAACTAACTAGTCTAAGGATGTAATTAGGTATTTTCCTTAACAATTCCTAGTGAGTAAAGGAAGCTCGTAAATGTCATCGGAAAAGGAGGAGCGAGAGTTGTGTACAGAGGCATCATGCCCAATGGAGAACACGTTGCAGTGAAGAAACTTATGGGGAGTCAGAAAGACCCTTCAAATGATCATGGTTTCTCTGTAGAAATGGAGATTCTGGGAAGAATCCTTCATCGACACATAGTTAGATTGATGGCAATGTTCTCCAACCATGTTACAGATTTCGGCCTCATTAAGTTCTTGTATCATTATGGTGCCCTAGAATGCATGTCTTCAATTATAGGTTCCTTTGGCTACATTGCTCCTGGTAAATTGTTGTTTCATCTTTTTTGCAGACTTCAATTTTAATTTTTGGGTTCATATGTATAGGTTGTTAGCCAACATTTGTAGAAGGTCGCCTAAAAGTTGAGGTTTCACTATTCAGACTATGCTTCCAGATTTCTCAAGCAATTATTGTCTGTCATTCCCTACTATAAAGATATGAACTTTATATAAATAGTGTAGAAATCGATCTATCAATCAAACCATGATTCAAAATCAAATAAAATCATTATAAAAGTAACTCAGTTGAAGTGCTCAATGCTCTAATTTAAATTTTTGTTTCTAATGCTATGATTGTACTATCACTTCATCAAGACTGCACTACATGTTAATTATTAGATGTGTAGAGTATGCATACACTTTGAAAGTGAACGAGAAGAACGATGTATACAACTATGGAGTAGTTCTCCTTGAACTGATTACAGGGAAAAAGTCAATGGGTAAATGTAAATTTGAGGAAGACATGAACATGGTGGGGTGGGTGAAGAAGTTGACCAACTCAGCTAAAGAAATAGTTTGGATTATTATAGATCCCAAGTTCAACAACGTCCCTATGGAAGAAGCTATGCATTTATTCCTTGTGGCTCTACTATGCGTACAAGAGCACCCTCTCCACAGACCCACCATGCGCGACATTGTCCACATACTCACGTACTTTCCTACGACTGAGCCCATGTAATAAAATTTGCATTCTTGTATATAGGGATCAAACAAGCTGATCTTCATCTCCAACAAAGTTGCAGCATCTTCTCTCACTCGAGGAATGTCATGCTTACTATAACTAGCATACCCCTAAGTAGGCTAACGATAATGCCGAAGTAATTTGAAATAAGTTTTCAACTCAAAAACTGATATATATATATATATATTAGGTTAAATTATATAATTAAATGTATTATCTTTAACTTAAGATTTTGTTTTAAATATTATAATGAAGATATCGATTAAGATGGAAAGGTGTAGATACCTTATTCCTTTTGGAGTTGAACATCTGACCTTGAGGAAATACATGTTCTTAATATAAAACATTTTTTTTTTTTTTTAAGTTAGATAAAATTTTACTGAATTTATTATTTTGTTTATTTTTAAATTGGTTAGGATACATTATATTTTAAGAATTTCGAAAAGAGTGTTTTGAAATGAGTTAAAATTTGTTATTTTTATAATTAAAATTTGTAATTTTTAAAATAAATTTTTTTATCAGTAAAATTCTATCCATTAAATGTAATTACAATTATTACATAATTAATTTTATTAAATTAAAAAAAAAATTATTAATTTATTTTAAATTCTATTTACAATAAAATTCTACATAAAATAAAATAAAATAATTATATAATAATAATCCATTTTTCATCTTTCCATAATTAGTTTGGAAAAAATATCACATAAAGAAGCACTTTTCCCCAAAAGTTTTTTTTGTTCACAAGAGATTATGAGGAAAATCTTATCTTACATTAGTTTGATGACCAATAAATTGTCGTAAATGGAAAGTTTCTATGTAAAAGTATTACTCTGAAATGTCTTATGTGAAATATCAATCCTCTCAAGAACTCCGTTGGATCTCTTTCTAGCCCCCCTCTCTCCTATTCTTAAGTTGTTCTGTAGCTATGCACCTACATATTTGTTTGTCATTTCTGCTTGTTCTACTCCATTATGGAGATTTGAGAAATGGAGTAAAAGAATAAGCATGGTTTCGTTGTGTAAATGATGCGCAGGAAGAGGTTTTTGACAAGATATGTTCAATCGATGTTCTCTCTATTTTTTTCCACGGAAAAAGAGTAATTCTATTCATCCGAAGAGAAGAAAATTACATTATGTAGGTGCCTTAAGCATGACCCAAAAATGGGTAGAAAGATCCCATAGGGACAAAAAAATTGGTTGGCAAGCCATAAAGAAAGAATAGATACAAAGACTAGGAAGAGACTCCAAATAGGTCAGAAAAAACTAGGATAGGAAGTCCTGTCTCAGAAGTAACCCCGAAAATGAAATCCCAACAAAACTATGGTGGCCGGATGGACCAAGTCAGAAAGGTATGAAATCCTCACATGATCAGAACTAGATATCAGCAATATCGGTGGAGACCTCTACCAAAAGTTGCACTCCCTCTCCTAGGAACTCAAAGTGTCCTTCACAACATCGCACGCCCAAAGATAGGACCTCAAAGTGTCTGTCACAACATCGCACGCCCAAAGATAAGACCTCAAAGCTTTGGCACAAGCCCCACCATATATGAGGAAACTAACATCCACGACCGCCAATAGGAGTCAGATCTGAGCATACATCAAACCCTGGACAAACCAAAGAAACCAGAGAGAGGAACCACAAACCAGGGGAAGAGAAAAGTGGAGGTGCCAAGCACAAACACCAAATTTGTGCATCCTCGAGGCTCGAACTACCACGAGAAACAATAGAAGACTCTCGATGGAAAAATATAGATCTGATGAGGAAAAATACCAGGCGTCACCCCCACAGACGCTTCCACAAGCATAAACGCATCCCTAAGCCAAAAAGGATCTGCATTCAAGATACAAATCGTCTCCACTGAAAGGAATTGATCCAGGAAATATGAACAGTCTGTGCGAGCAAGGGATCTAGAGAGAGAAAACTAAATCACCAGGGGAGATAACCGCACGACCTCCATCCAGAGAAAATCCTGGTCCGCCCACGAAGATAGATACTCTCCCCGTAGGAAAAAACCATGAAGGGAAGGCACAACAGGAGGGAGAAAGCGTCGAGATGTAGATTCTTAAGGGTGAAGGAGTACACAAGGTGAAACCATGCGCGAGCTTAAGAAAAGAAGTGTGAAAGAAAGGTGTTTGTGGCCTAGGAAAACCTAGTCGCAGACCCCTCCCATTTTTCATTCTCTCTATTATATATAACACCCACCGAAAAAGTTTTGAATGAGGTACTCTTATGCAGTTTGTATAGGTTATGCAGTTTGTATAGGTTAATGTTTCTGGTCCTCCACCGCCCATACCCCTTTACACTGCGACTTCTTGTAATGTTTACTTACCAACACCGCATGTTTAATGCTCAGTTTACCCCATCGAAGTTTCCTTTACAGAGAATTTGACACTCACACGCCACACTACCACCTGAAAGCATAATCGCTTACATCCTTTACAGATATTTTGACAGGCTGAAAGTTGATCAAACATGGCACATGTAAGCGCAGGAAGATACAGCGGTACGAAATATTAACTTTCCAATTAATATATATATATTATCTATTTAAGAGAAGGTTCCATTAAAACTCTAAATTTATCAACCAATGAAAACTTAGAAAAATCTGTTATTTTATGTATAAACAATAAAATTTGTTGTTTGCTATACACTCTTCAAGTACGGGGAGAGGTCACGGTACGGGGAGAGGTCACGGTTAGAGCCTTGTGTCTCTGGATAGCTACGGGGAGAGGTCATGGTTAGAGTCTTGTGTCCCTGGGTCATCGTAGCAGATTGAATGATATATTGTCTAGTATAATAAGATTTTCAATATTAACAAGGTTGAGTGGTAGCGCAGTCCCTGCCAACGAGGTTAGAAAGCAAATTGTGGAAAATGGGGTGGAATTGTGAATGAAACGAAGTGTTCGGTGAAAAATGTATATCATGGAAATGTTGTGTGCAACATGTATATCACGGAAGATGGGGCAAAAGTAAATTTTTTTGAAAGTATATAGCAAAGTAAAAAAAATGTTTATAGTGGAATAATAAATTTGGAAATTTAAATGCATTTTCCATATGGACTGGTGAAAGATAAAAATATATGATGAGATAAAATTAATAGGAGATAATAAATATAAAAATTTAAATGCATTTGTGAACATGGGGTAAAAGTAAATGACGGTTGCATTCTTGAGCACCATTTATTTTGAAATATATATATAAAAAAAAGTATGTAACATATAAAAGAGTAAATGCATTTGCCAAAGAGACTGGTGAAGGATAAGAATAAAAGTCTGTAACATATTAAAAATTGAATGCATTTGTCATACAAAGTGGTGAAAGATAAGAACAAATTCTGTAACATATAAAAATTTAAATGCATTTTTATTTGAAATATGTCCAAAAATAAAAGTTTGTTACATACTACTGGAAATTTTGAAATATACAAAAAAAAACGTTTGTTACATATAAATCGGAATTTCAATGCGTTTGTCATGTAGACTGGGATCGGGGCTCCCGCGAACCATTAGAGAAATATGTACAAGAAACGGGATTGTGGAAAGAAGATAGAGTGCAATAACTGCAAAAGAAAATAAATGGAAAGGTATAAGTGTTTGCCTATACATATGTATTTAAGAAAATGGAATAATTGGGTTGATAAACAAAGAAGGATGTGATGAGTAAACTTACAGTGAGGTTACATATGTGTCATTTGGCTATTTTCTTGTGGCTGTTGTTTCATTGATGTCGCCGATGACTGTGGTTTCAAGGATGTCCTCCACGACTGCTGGAATGCTGGCAACTCCATGTTTCCTTTCATCGGTGGCTTGTTTCAATTACCTTTCCAGCCATTATTCAATGTAGCTTCTCATTGGGGTGACATTGATCTCATTCCATATTTTTATGTTTAAAATATCGTTTTCTAATTCCCGAAAGTCGATAGAAATATTAGAGAGAGCCTGATGAATTTCCTCATTCTATATTGCATATTTGACTAGCTAGTCGTGGATGTTAGCTTGATCAAATTGAAGGATGTTGTACAACTTTTGCAGAGACAAGGTCTTAAACATAGAAACATGTTTATCGAACTCTTTCCTGGTTAAGGGAAAGAAGTTTGCTATTAAGTGGGGGTCTTGGAAGCCGTAGGTTTCCTGGCTAAGTCTATATTTGACAGCTTTGTGAATAATATATCTTTCTTCGATATGGCTTGTTCACATGACTGAACAATGAGATGCAGGTTCTTTACTTTTTCTTTCCAACATGAATTCAATTGGCTGATGTGGTTTTTGGATGGAATGGAATATATTCTTATCTTCTTTTCATTTATGTCATATTGTTGACAATCTTTCCAAAAGGGATGACCATTTTTTAAAAGAATTTTTTTTCATCTTTGAATGCGGCCTGCAAAAACTCGAGAAAGCTATATGCCCTGGTTCCAAGGGAAGTGATGGTTTGTGATATTTTCCATGCCTTAGTAACTAGTTCCACTCTTTTTTTTTATATTTTTCTCCACATATCCTTTACAGGATGCGAGCAGGGTGGAGGATGCTTTTACATTGGGTGCAGGGGTGCCAAGCATGTATATTGCCAAAGGATTGACAAGCAATGGCATAGGAATGAAAGCATCTTCCAATTCCTTGATTCAGTCCTTCAGTCTGGCATTCTTGGTCTCAATGCCTCCAATCAAATCATGAAGTGCTTCTCTAGTCGCAGTGTGAAGTTGATAGATTTGGGACGGCTGGATGTTGGCTACGTCAACTTCCAAACGAGATTTTCCTTCCTTACTTTTAACATTTTTTTTTTGAATTATCAATTTTTTGTTCCGGCTATCAAAAATAGCGCTCTGGAACACAAAGGATTCACCTTTGTCAAAATTTTCGGGAACGGATATGTCCATTGGATGGCGTCTCGGGGATGATCAAGGAAGTGGATCATGGTATCTAGATCAGTGTTAAGTTCAATGTTATCACTCTGAATTTTTGGGTCTTCCGCCTACACCACATTTTTTTTTCTCTTCTTCTCTACTGGAAGCTTGTGAGAACTATCAATTTTAGAGTGAGGAGGGTCGTTATCTCCTCCTCCGTTTGAAGAACTCTGGGTTTCTTTGTTGCTGTGATGGGCCGTTGAAGCGGTGCTCCGATATGTCGTAATTTTTGGAGTGGTATTTGTGGATTGTACACTCTTGTCACTGGGGCCTTTCCTCTGTTGTGTGTACAATTTAGTGCATCTTTGCACTGTCTCTACCTAGTCGACATCAGAGGAAAGAACATTGTCACCACTGTCTTTGTTTTTGGGCAGGGGTTTATTTACAAAACAATTTTCGAGGCCAAGTGTTTGTAAATTTTGTCTAAAAATATCATAGGGGTCGAATCCTCTTATGTCTTCAGCATATCTCAAGTTGGAGATGCTAGAACGTGCTATGAAATCGTCAATTTTGTTGACATTTTTCAACACGACCTCCCCTATTTTCCAAGGTAGAGGAATGAACTATTTTTTTTTCTTCCTTTGGAACAGATGGAACCAATAGTTGTATTGACGTGCTACTTCTGCAACAAACATTATGTCCGTAATGTGACATGGAAGCAGAACAGGCTGTTCCGTGGAGCCAAAAATTATTATGATAGTGTAATTATCCAAATGTTCGAGTGTCCCCTTCTTGTCCAAAAAACTAGTTGCATGTTCAGATATGCAAGGAGCATCTTCTCCTAACAATAAAACTTTGAAAATAGACAGGAAGCCATTAAAAACCTCATAAAAACAGTGGGAATCCTTGTGCTTCCACAAGGCCTGGTACCGGAATGTTACTGGGTGGAATTCGCAGTTGACATTCTTGGACAGAGACAGTTGCGGAAACCGACAGGAATGTGCTATTGCAAAACTTAAATAGGATGACATATAAAATTTATTTTCCCTTTTGTAGCTTGACAACTGGGAAGAGATTTCATGGGAAATTAACTTGGCCCAATAAAAAATGCCTTGTTCATTGACTGTGAAATACAAAATATAAAGAGCTATGCGGGAAACTGTAGTTGTGGACTCCTGTCCTATTATTCTTGTAAACAGTCTGGGAATTTTGTGAAATAGATTTCTAAATGAACTAACCTGGATGCTTGTAATATCTTTAGAAACTAGATTTAGGTTTTCCAAAAAAATGGGCAAGAGGTCCAATCCATTATTATGCTTTGCTAGGAACTGTTTGCAATCTTCTCCTCTGAACGTCAATGTTGGCTCCGGTAATTTCAGCATCTGGCGTATGACCTGAGGTGACAAAGAAACAGAAGAGCGGTCCTGCAGTGGAATAATTCTTTTCTCTGCAATAAACTTATCGGCACACCAAGATATCAGGTCCTTATAGTCAAAATCCTCAGGGACACAACCTACATGAGAAATCCCGAAGGTCCAAATTACTTGGTTCTCTATGGCATAGGTTGAGTAATAAGAAAATGCCCTGGACCAACGGAAGTTCTGGTCCTCACGCCCGAAGATGTTCATTGTATCTCCACATAACTGTTGTCGAGATGATGCCATAGGTTTATGAGAAGGTTTCTTTGCTGTAGATGATGGTTTAAATGAACAGTTAGCCGATAATGTAACTTTTTGGTAAATCTTGGTTAAATGCTTATGAATGGGAAATCTCCTCGAGCCTTTCGTTGATTAATGACAATCTGTATTGGTGTTGCATGATGAACTGTTAGCAGCAAAGTTTATTTATTACATATTTATAAATGCGAAGGTGGCGGGTACGGTGAAGAGCAATTAGGGAATGGAGGTTTCGTGAACGTGCGAAGGCCAAGCCTTGTGAACGAGATTTCATGGTTTTGAAATGAATAGTGGGAAGGGATAATATACCCCACCTTGCAATTTTTTGTTTAATCCGCATCAATACGAGATGTCCTCGAGATTTTCACCCATCAATGACAATCCATACGGTTTTTGTATGATGACCTGTTAGAATTAAATGCCAGTAATTCCATATTTAGAAACAAGATATGTGTGTATATATATATTGTTTTCTTTTATTATAGACAAGTGAGAAGGTGACGGAGAAGACGGAGAGCAAGGAAAGAATGGAAAGTTCTGAAAAGCGGTCATACGGGATTCAAAAAAGAGTTACAGGGATGGTCAGGACAACCAAGTGTTGTACGGTCAAATTTCATGTTTCAGAATTTTTGAGTGAAAAATGTGTATAACGAAAGAGATCATGATGGTACAGTTCAGTGGTCAGTTTGTATATTTCTGAAATTCCTGCAAAGTTGCTAAGTATGGAATAGGGAAATTTCTAATTGCATGTGTAGCAATAAGATCTTATATATAATTTCCAACTTATAATTGCAAAGGGGCGTGGGCACAAGAAACAACGACTACGAACTGAATATTTGTTCAACCCGCCAAACCGACGATCCACTAAATAAATTTGAACAAATGGCGAAGTATGGAAAGCGGACAAACATGCTTGAAAATGGGGTGACAATAGTTCCACTAAATATGCGAGGACCCAAAGGTTAAATTGTATTTCTCGGAAGTTTTCAGTGCAAAAATGTGAAGCATGGAAGAGGGCATGATAGGTGGATCGTAATACAGAAGAGGGTAGGATATAAGGACGGTTGAAAATTTGTATATCGTAGAAGTGATAGTGTTGTTCCTAGGCCATGGAGCAACAAAAGTCCAATGTAGAGACCCCCTAGTGGGAATTCGCGGTTGGATAAGTTTTTGGGTATGGAATGGGGAAGCGTTTGAAAAGTGTCACGATAAAAGAGAATGAGTGCAGTTGTGAACCCTCAAGATCTCCCACTCGCTGAGCAATGTTGAACCAACCAACGCGGAGGTCCGTCTGTCAATTTGTATATCACGGAATTATGGGTCCCAGTTGTGGGACGAGGAACAATAGAGGTTCAATTTAAGGAAAGGGGAAGCGGTCATTGAAAACGCTTGAATCCGTGAAGCTGTGGAGAAAAGCATTTTCGGGAGAAAAACAATTAAGTAACCAGGAAGAGAAAGTAGAGGGAATAAAAGAGTGGGAAAATAGAAAGGCGGAAGGTAGTTTCCGTAAGCACGAATTGGTTTCAAAGAAGCCCCATTGTTGCAAAACCATGATGTTCTACTAATTGTCAGCAAATGCATTGTTGAAGATTAGATTTTATTGTAACGTGCGCGTGTAACTATGTTCTTGATACATTCTTCCATGACTGTAACATATTAACTTAACTACTAAGCTTCATTTTCTACTAATTGTCAGCAAATACTTTGTTGAAGATTAGATTTTATTGGAATGTGTGAGTGTAACTATGTTCTTGATACAGTCTTCCATGAGTGCAACATATTAACTCAAGTATTAAACTTCTTGCATTATGGGTTGTTAGCATTAAAACTTAATAATTGCATGTCTAGAAACAAAAATAACGATTTTGTTGCAACATTGTACATTGGTATTGCTATGTTTTATCTGCATTATGAATAGAATTGAACGTTGGTTTGAAACTATGTAATCCATATTTTGTTTTCATAAAAAGTTGGGGGATTCACACAGCACATTGGCACATAATTGTTACATGTTCCATATTAGAAAATATAAGCTAAGTAAACACAATATCGAAGAAGTATGAGAGCACCGAACCATGCCAATTAGAACATGTGTTAAACCCAGAAAAGAGGCAGCAACGAAGAGTCAAAGGAAAATATTTTTTAATAGCAAATCCATTTAAAAAAATAACAGAAACATCGAGTATTGTACATCTATCCTTAGAAATTGGACCCAGTTCCCTAGACCAAAAAAATCAAGGTATCTGCGACAAACACAAGCATGGGATCCATAGTATGCAAGATCTTTGCAGTTTTCTCCTTGATGAATCATCCTGTGATGAAATTGATATTTTCCACAAGTTTCCCATGAAGAAGAAGATGAAAATGGTTGCAGGGCAAGCGGAATAGCCCCTTAGCTGAAACCGCCTCTGCATAGTCCAAAAACATTCAATAGCACAACTTTCACGTGCAATTCCAGAGGCCCAAATTAGTCCATTATGGGTAGAAGGAGATGACTAGTAGGAAAATGCCTTGCAACAACGAGAGATTTGAACCTGATTCCCGAAGATGTTAATCAATAATTTTTTGGCTTGAAATATATCTCTGGCAGCGTCAACATATCATTGCTTTACAGTGAAACTCTTCCGCCTAGAACAAACTAATTTGGAACTCTGGAATTCCTACTTTCGCACTACAAACTGAATTTTGTGTTCACCGTTGGTTTCTTTTATGAAACTCCTTTTGGTGTTGTCATCACCGCCATCATCGAGCCAGGAAGTTCCATTCATTATGGTTGATTTCAATTTGGGTGTAGGAGTGGGAAGATTCTCTGCATTCTCCTTGTTTTCTCCTGGGAAGAGGGAGATGAATCTTAAGAATATGCCATAGAATAGTGGAACCTATGGCCATTATGCCCCAATGTGTTTACTGTGCGTGGAGAGAACTGTTGCCAGAAGTTATTAAGAATTTTTGTTTGCTCGAGACGATGTTTGAAATGAAAATCGGGGAGGGATAATATAACCCTCCGTAAATTATGATTTAATGGATATCAATGGAATATCTCCTCAAGCCTTTCATTGATTGATGAAAATGTCCAGGGTTTGTGCAGAATGAGTTGTCACCATCACAGCTCACTAATTGCAAAATTAGAAAAAACTGCGAAGATGGCGGCGACGACGAAAATAGATTTAGAATTAGAAATTTCTTAGAAGCACCAACGCGTCGACACACCAAAAAAAAAGCTTGCATTTCAGTTGAAATGAATACTTGGCAAGGGTAACATACCTGTTCGCAAATCTTAGTTTAATTCATAGTAATGACAAATCTTCTTCGGATTTTTGGACATTAATGACAATCTTAACGGTTCCTTTTGGATGGCTAATAGCATCAAATCTTAATTATTGCATATCTGGAAACAAGTACGAAGGCAGCGATGATGGAAAAATTGATTCCAACAAATACCAAAGTATGGAAACCGGTCGAGCGTGTTACAAAAGAAAAAAAACAGAAGATATACCTGGGAGACGTGAAGGGTTGATGGTCATATTGCATCTCAAGGATATATCCGACATCAATTTGTATATCGTCGAATTTGTAAATTGACAAGTGGACCTGCGGGCTGCCTGTCTCAACATTGCACTTTCATTGTTCCCTGTCCTCCAAATAGCACTCAGAGTTCCTTGATATATAGATTGACAAATGGAATCAAGGGCTGGCGGGTTACAGATTGCCATTGTTTAGGGTTGGAAATCACTATCAACATGAGATTTTATAAAGCATATGCAGATCCCTCATTCCATACTTGGGCACTTTTTCGATTGCGGTTTCTCAGCCCAGAGGATTGAAAATTTAGCCTCTATTGTTCTGTGTCCTACAAATAACACCCACACTTTTGCGATATACAAATAAACAAGCGGACTTGCGGGTTGGTTGGTTGAACGTTGCACTTTTATTGTCCTACAACGATTCCGTATTAATTCCATATTTAGCCATTATTTTGGATCTGGGGCTCTCGTTCTGGCGGGAAAAAAATTGGGCCTTTATTGTTCCACGCTCTACAAATAGAACCCACAATTCCGCGATATACAAATTAACAGGAGGACCTATGGGATGCTTGGCTGAAGATTGCATTTTTATTGTTCTAGAACATATGTGGATCCCTCATTCGATACTCAGGCACTTTTTGGATCGCAGATTCACGGCCTGACGGGATGAAAATTAAGTATCTATTGTTCTACAAATAGATACTACACTTTCGCGATATACAAATTGACAGGCAAATTTGTGGACACGAGTCTCTATATAAAGTATGGAAATGAAATTTTACAGAGCATATGTGGATCCCTCATTCCATACTTGGGAACTTTTTGGATTGCAGGTTCATAGTTGGCAGGATGAAAATAGAGTCTCTATTGTTCCGTTTTCTACAAATAACACCCAAACTTCCACGATATACAAATTGACAGGAGGACTCACAGGCTACTTCGCTGGACATTGCATTTTTATTTTTCCATAGTGATCCCATATTAATTCAATATTTAGCCACTTTTTTTGATCGGGGACTTTGGGGCTGGCTGGCTAAACATTGCACTTGGCTGAACATTGAACGATGGTCATATTGCATCTCAATGACATATCAACTGTCAATTTTTATGTGGCGGAATTTGTAAATTGACAAGCGGACCTGCGGGTTGGTTGGCTCAACATTGCATTTTCATTGTTCTGTGTCCTCCAAATAGCACTCAAAGTTCTGTGATATACAGATTGACAGATGGAATCGAGGGCTAGAGGGTTCAACATTTCCATTGTTTAGGCATAGAAATCGCCATCAACTATATAACATATCTAAAAACATTATTTTCAATACTTAATTATTAATATTACATATTGATATTGCAGAATTTTATTAGACGAGAAAGTTTGTACAATCTGGTTGGGTGAGTTATTTAAAAGTTTTGTGACAAATGAACAATACATAGTAGACATGTACTTTTATAAAGTATGGACATGATATTTTATAGAGCATATGCGAATCCCCCATTCCATAGTTAGGCTCTTTTTCGATTACGGGTTGTTGACCTGGAAGGATGAAAATTGAGCTTCTATTGTTCTGTGTCCTACAAATAGCACCCACATGTCTGCAATATACAAATATACAGGCAGATTTCGTATTAATTGTCCCGTAGTGATTCCGTATTAATTCCATATTTAGCCAATTTTTTGGATCGGGGGCTCTTGGGTTGGTGGACAGAAAATTGGGCCTCTATTGTTCCATGCTTTACAAATAGCACCCACAATTCCACGATATACAAATTCATAAGTGGACCTGTGGTAAATTATGACTTCTAAATATTGATATTACAGAATTTAATTAGACGAGAAATTTTGTACAATCTGGTTGGTCGAGTGATATAAAAGTATTCCAACAAACAAGCAATACATAGTAAACATCTTCTTTTATAAAGTATGGACATGAGATTTTATAGAACATATGTGAATCCCTCATTCCATACTTGGGCAGTTTTTTTATCGCAAGTTGGCGACCTGGCGGACTGAAAATTGAGTATCTATTATTATGTGTCCTACAAATAGCACGTACACTTCCGCGATATACAAATTGACAGGCGGACTTGCAGAGATGAGTGTCTATATAAAGTATGGACATGAGATTTTATGGAGCATATGCAGATCCCTCATTCCAAACTTAGGCACTTTTTGGATCGCGGGTTCTCGGCCTGTCGTGCTGAAAATAGAGTCTCTATTGTTATGTGCCCTACAAATAGCACCCAGGATTCCGCGATATACAAATTGACAGGAGGACCTACAGGTTTCTTGGATGAACATTGCATTTTTATTGTTCCATAACATATGTGGATTCCTCATTCCATACTTGGGCACTTTTTGGATCACGGGTTCGCAGCCTAACGGGATGAAAATTGAGTATCTATTGTTCGGTGTCCTACAAATGGCACCTAGACTTCCATGATATACTAATTGATAGGCGGACTTGTGGACATGAGTCTCTATATAAAGTATGGACATGAGATTTTATAGAGCATATGCGGATCCCTCATTCCATACTTGGGCACTTTTTCGATTGCGGGTCCACGGCCTGGTGGACTGAAAATAGAGTCTCTATTGTTCTGTGTCCTACAAATACCACCCACACTTCTATGATATACAAATTGACAGGAGGACTTGCATACTTCTTCGTTGGACATTGCATTTTTATTCTTCTGTAGCAATCTCGTTTTAATTCCATATTTAGCCACTTTTCTTGATCGGGGATTCTGCGGCTGGATGGATGAACATTGCACTTTCATTGTTCTGTTTCCTCCAAATAGCACTCGGACTTCCGCGATATGCAGATCCACATATGGACGCGATGGCTGGCGGGTTCAAATTTGCCATTGTTTACGGATGGAAATCCCTGTCAACTATCCAACATATCAAAAAACATTATTTTCAATACTAAATTATTAATATTACATATTGATATTGAAAAATTTAAGCAGAGGACAATGTTCATTTTGGTGAACCAACTGATATAAAAGTTTTTCGACAAACGACCAATACATAGTAAACATGTAATTTTTTAAGTATGGACATGAGATTTTATAGAGCATATGTGCATTCCTTATTCCATACTTAGGCACTATTTGGATCGTGGATTGGCGGCCTAGCAGGCTGAAAATTGTGGTTTTATTGTTTCGTGCCCTACAAATAGCACCCAGACTTCCACGATATACAAATTGACAGGCGAAATCGGGCTGGTTGGCTGAACATTGCACTTTTATTGTCCCATAGCGATCCCGTATGAAATCCATATGTGGATCCCTCGTTCCATACTTGGGCACTTTTTGGATCGCGGGTTCTCGGCCTGGTGAGCTGAATTTTGAGCCTCTTTTGTTCTATGTTCTGCAAATATCACCCATACTTTCGCGATATACAAATTGACAGGAAGACTTGCGGACTCCATGTCTTGCGGGTTCAAGATTGCAATTGTTTAGGGATGCTCATCCTATCTAACTTTATCTAAAAAAATTATTTTCAAATACTAAATTATTAATATTAACTATTGATATTGTACAAGTGAATTACACTAAATTATTAAAGGATGTTAAATCGCTTATTTTTAGAAAAATGAAGCAAACAAAAGAAAATTCTTTTAAAATTCTATCACCGCAAGCATAACAAGGACCAATTTGAATTTTAAGGCCCTCTTGTTCATATCATAGCACAATTACACTTTGCATAGTATACATTCGTTGATTTCAAATTATTCCAGGAGATTAATTTTGCCAAGTTCATCGAATAAGAAAAAATGCCCAAACAACGACCAATTTGAATTTTAAGAGCCTCTTCTTGCTATGATAGGACAGTTGCACTTCGCACACTATATATTCATTGATTTCAAATTATTTCAGAACAATAATTTGACCAAGTTCATCAATCAAGGAAATCTGCTAAAGAAAGCGACATAGTACATTTGTGTCACAGTTCCATAGAAATTATCAAGTGGATCTGTGGGTCAACTCGCAAAAAAATTCAATTATATTGTTTTGTCTGCTCCAAAGAATAGTTGGAGTTCCACGGTATACAAATTGACAGACAAATCAGATAACCAAGAATGAACCATACTTTAAACAAGCCGCAAGCAAGTTCCGAGAAGGTTCCATAGAGCAGAACCCATCGACCTTTGCACCAAAAAATTTGATATGTAAATTAAATACGTCGCCGCATTCATTTTCTCTTGTTTTTGGTATATGTTCCCAGTAGAAAATAACCGAGGCCATGCGATATATGGGGATTACAGAGATATGGACCAAGTCCAACGAACATTCATCTGGATGTTCAACAAATGTTATAGAGACACATGAGGTATTTATGTTTCCTGCCAAAGTTTGATATATATATTCCCTTCTTCAGCTGATATGAAAAATTGCATTGTCCTCATTCAAGGTGAATTTGTTGTGTATCTGAAGCTGCCATAGCATGTAGACACTGCTTTCCTTTTTTTGTACATACGTTTCATACGTTTCATAGAAAGATTAGAGAGAGCGTGATGAATTTCCTCATTCTGTATTGCATATTTGACTAGCCAGTCGTGGACGTTAGCTTGATCAAATTGAAGGATGTTGTAAAATTTTTGCAGAGACAAGGTCTTAAACATAGAAACATGTTTATTGAACCCTTTCCTGGTTAAGGGAAAGGAGTTTGCAATTAAGTGGGGGTCTTGGAAGTCGTAGGTTTTCTCGGCTAAGTCTATATTTGATAGTTTTGTGAATAATATATCTTTCTTCGATATGTCTTGTTCACATGACTGAACAATGAGATGCAGGTTCTTTACTTTTTCTTTCCAACATGCATTCAATTGGCTGATGCGGTTTTTGGATGAAATATATTCTTCTCTTCTTTTCATTTTTGTCATATTGTTGACAATCTTTCCAAAAGAGATGACCGTTTTTTTAAAGAAATTTTCTTCATATTTGAATGCGGCCTGCAAAAACTCGAGCAAGCTATATGCCCTGGTTCCAAGGGAAGTGACGGTTTGTGATATTTTCCATGCCTCAATAACTAGTTCCATTCCTTTTTTGATATTGTTCTCCACATATCCTTTACATGATGCGAGCAGGGTGAAGGATGCTTTTACATTGGGTGAAGGGGTGCCAAGCATGGATATTGCCAAAGGATCGACAAGCAATGGCATAGGAATGAAAGTGTCTTCCAATTCCTTGATTCGGTCTTTCAGTTTGGCATTCTCGGTCTCGATGCCTCCAATCAAATCATGAAGTGTTTCTCCAGTCGCGGTGTGAATTTGACAGATTTGGGACGACTGTATGTTGGCAACGTCAACTTTTGAAGAAGATTTTCCTTTCTTATTTTCAACATTTTTTTCTGAATTATCAATTTTTTGTTCCAGCTATAAAAAACAACACTCTGGAACATGAAGGATTCATATTCGTCAAAATTTTTGGAAACGAATATGTCCATTGGATGGCTATGGTGGATGGCGTCTCCGAGCTGATCAAGGAAGTGGATCATGGTATCCAGATCAGTGTCAAGTTCAATGTTCTCACTCTGAATTTTTGGGTCTTCTGCCTACACCACATTTTTTTTTCTCTTATTCTCTACTGGAAGCTTGTGAGAACTATCAATTTTAGAGTGAGGAGGGTCGTTATCTCCTCCTCTGTTTGAAGAACTCTAGGTTTCTTTGTTGTTTTGATGGGTCGTTGGAGCAGTGATCTAATATGTCGGACTTTTTGGAGTGGTATTTGTGGATTGAACACTCTTGTCACTGGGGCCTTTCCTCTATTGCATGTACAATTTAGTGCAGCTTTTCACTCTCTCTATCTGGTCGGCATCAGAGGTAAGAACGTTGTCCCCACTGTCTCTATTTTTGGGCAAGTGTTTATTTACAAAACAATCTCCAAGGCCAAGTGTTCATAAATTTTGTCTAAAAATATCATAGGGGTCGATTCCTCTTATGTCTTCAACATATCTCAGGTTGGAGATGCTAGAATGTGCTGCAAAATCATCAATTTTGTTGACGTTTTTCAACACGAACTCCCCTATTTTCCAAGGCAGAGGAATGAACTATTTTTTTTTCTTCCTTTGGAACAGATGGAACCAATAGTTGTATTGACGTGCTACTTTTGAAACAAACATTATGTCTGTAATGTGACATGGAAGGAGAGCAAGTTGTTTCGTGGAGCCAAAAATTATTACAACAATGTAATTATCCAAATGTTCAAGTGTCCCCTTCTTGTCCAAAAAACTAGTTGCATGTTCAGATATGCGGGGAGCATCTTCTCCTAACAACAAAACTTTGAAAATAGTCAGGAAGCCATTAAAAACCTCATAAAAACAGTGGGAAGCCTTGTGCTTCCATAAGTACTGGTACCAGAACGTTACTGGGTGGAATTCGCAGTTGACATTCTTGGACAGAGACAGTTGCGGAAACCGACAGGAATGTGCTATTGGAAAAACTAAATAGGATGACATATAAAATTTCTTTTCTCTTTTGTAGCTTGAAAATTGGGAAGATATTTCATAGGAAATTAACTTGGCCCAATAAAAAATGGCTTGTTCGTTGACTATGAAATACAAAATATAAAGAGCCATGCAGGAAACGGTAGTTGTGGAATCCTGTCCCATTATTCTTGTAAACAGTCAGGAAATTTCATGAAATAGATTTCTAAATGAACTAACCTAGATGCTTGTAATATCTTCAAGAACTAGATTTGGGTTTTCCAAAACAAGGGGCAAGAGGTCCAATCCGTTATTATGCTTTGCTAAGAACTGTTTGCAATCTTCTCCTCTGAACGTCAATGTTGGCTCCGGTAATTTCAGCATCTGGCGGAAGACCTGAGGCGACAAAGAAACAGAAGAGCGGTCCTGCAGTGGAATAATTCTTTTCTCTGTAATAAATTTATCGGCGCATCAAGAGACCAGGTCCTTATAGTCAAAATCCTCAGGGACACAACCTGGATGAGCAATCCCGGAGGTCCAAATTACTTGGTTCTCTATGGCAGAGGTTGAGTCATAAGAAAATGCCCTGGACCAATGGAAGTTCTAGTCCTTGCACTCAAAGATGTTCATTGTATCTCCACAGAACTGTTGTCGAGCTGATGCCATAGGTTTATGAGAATGTTTCTTTGTTGCAGATGATGGTTTAAATGAACATTTAGCCGATAATGTAACTTTTTGGTAAATCTTGGTTAAATTCTTATGAATAGGAAATCTCCTCGAGCCTTTCGTTGATTAATGACAATCTATATTGGTGGTGCATGATGAACTGTTAGCAGTAAATTTTATTTATTTCATATTTATAAATGCGAAGGTGGTAGGTACGGCGAAGAGCAATTAGGGAATGGAGGTTTCGTGAACATACGAAGGCCACGCCTTGTGAACGGGAGTTCGTGATTTTGAAATGAACAGTGGGAAGGAATCATATAACCCCCCCCCCACAAATTTTGGTTTAGTGCGCATCAATACGAGATTTCCTCTAGCCTTTCTCCCATCAATGACAATCTATACGGTTTCTACATGATGACCTATTAGAATTAAATGCCATTAATTCCATATTTAGAAACAATATATATATATTGTTTTCTGGAGAGCAAGGAAAGAATGAAAAGTTCTGAAAAGCAGTCAAACGGGATTCAAAAAAGGGTTACAGGGATGGTCAGGACAACCAAGTGTTGTACGGTCAAATTTCATGTTTCGGAATTTTTGAGTGAAAAATGTGTAAAACAAAAGAGATCATGATGGGACAGTTCAGTGGTCAGTTTGTATATTTTCGAAATTCCGACAAAGTTGCTAAGTATGGAATAGGGAAATTTCTGATTGCATGTGTAGAAATAAGATCTTATATATAATTTCCAACTTCTAAATGCAAAGGGGTGCGGGCACAAGAAACAACGACTACGAACTGAATATTTTTTCAACCCGCCAAACCGACGATCCACTAAATAAATTTGAACAAATGGTGAAGTATGGAAAGCGGACAGATGAGCTTGAAAATGGGGTGACAATAGTTCCACTAAATTTGCGAGGACCCGATAGTTAAATTGTATTTCTCGGAAGTTTTCAGTGCAAAAATGTGTTGCATGAAAGAGGGCATGATAGGTGGACCTTAATACAGAAGAGGGTAGGATCTAGGAACAATTGAAAATTTGTATATCACGGAAGTGACGGTGTTGTTCGCAGGCCATGGAACAACAAAAGTCCAATGTAGAGACCCCCTAGCGGGAATTCACGGTTGGATAAGTTTATGGGTATGGAATGGGGAAGCGTTTGAAAAGTGTCGCGATAAAAGAGCACGAGTGCAGCTGTGAACCCTCAAGACCTCCCACACGCTGAGCAATGTTGACTTGACCAACACGGAAGTCCATCTATCAATTTGTATATCGCGGAACTGTGGGTGCCAGTTGTGGGACAGGGAACAATAGAGGTTTAATTTAAGGAAAGGGGAAGCGATCATTGGAAATGCATGAATCCATGAAGCTGCGGAGCAAGGCATTTTTGGGAGAACAACAATTAAGTAACTAGGAAGATAAACTAGAGGGAATAAAAGAGTGGGAAAATAGAAAGGTGGAAGGTAGTTTTCATAAGCGCGAATTGGTTTCAAAGAAGCCCCATTGTTGCAAAACCATGATGTTCTACTAATTGTCAGCAAATGCATTGTTGAAGATTAGATTTTATTGCAACGTGTGTGTGTAACTATGTTCTTGATACATTCTTCCATGACTGTAACATATTAACTTAACTACTAAACTTCATTTTCTACTAATTGTCAGCAAATGCTTTGTTGAAGATTAGATTTTATTGGAACGTGTGAGTGTAACTGTGTTCTTGATATAGTCTTCCATGAGTACAACATATTAAATCAGGTATTAAACTTCTTGCATTATGGGCTGTTAGCATTAAAACTTAATAATTGCATGTCTAGAAACAAAAATAATGATTTTGCTGCAACATTGTACATTGGTATTGCTATGTTCTATCTGCATTATGAATAGAATTGAACGCTTGTTTGAAACTATGTAATCCATATTTTGTTTGCATAAAAAGTTGGTGGATTCACACAGTACGTTGGCATATAATTGTTACATGTTCCATATTAGAAAATATAAGATAAGTAAACATAATATCGAAGAAGTACGAGAGCATTGAACCATGCCAATTAGAACATGCGTTAAACCCAGAAAAGAGGTAACAACGAAGAGTTGAAGGAAAATATTTTTTAATAGAAAATCCATTTAAAAAAATAACAAAAACATCGAGTATTGTACATCTATCCATAGAAATTGGACCCAGTTCCTCGGGCCAAAACAATCAAGGTATCTACGACAAACACAGGCATGGGATCAGCAGTATGCAAGATCTTTGTAGTTTTCTCCTCGATGAATCATCCTGTGATGAAATTGATATTTTCCACAAGCTTCCCCTAAAGAAGAAGACGAAAATGGTTGCAGGGCAAGTGGAATAACCCTTAGCTGAAATTGCCTCTGCATAGTCCAAAAAAATTCAGTAGCACAACTTGCACATGGAATTCCAGAGGCCCAAATTAGTCCATTATGGGCAGAAGGAGACGACTAGTAGGAAAATGCCTTGCAGCAGTGAGAGTTTTGGACCTGATTCCCGAAGATGTTAATCAATAATTTTTTGGCTTGAAATATATCTCTGGCAGCATCAACATATCATTTCTTTACAGTGAAACTCTTCCGCCCATAACAGACTAATTTGGAACTCTGGAATTCCTACTTTCACGCTGCAAACTGACTTTTTTGTTCATCGTCGGTTTCTTTTCTGAAACTCCTTTTGGTGTTGTCATCACCACCATCACCGAGCTAGGAAATTCCATTCATTATGGTTGATTTCGATTTGGGTCTAGGAGTGGGAAGATTCTCTGCATTGCCATCATCCATTGTTGTATCAGCGTCCATCAGATCATCTTCTTCTGACTTGAAATTCATGGCATCAACTTCTGCGACAACCATGAATGCAAGTGGGCAGGTTCTCTGAGCATCCAGGGTTGCCATGAAATTTTTTGGCTTGAAATATATCTCTCGGTGTACCAAGGGACCATCTCCTTGTTTTCTCCTAGGTAGAGGGAGATGAATAGTAAGAATATGCCCTGTAATAGTGGAACCTATGGCCATTATTCCCCAATGTGTTTACTGTGCATGGAGAGAACTGTTGCCAGAAGTTATTAAGAATTTCTGTTTGCTCGAGATGATGTTTGAAATAAAAAATGGGGAGGGATAATATAACCCTCCGCAAATTATGGTTTAATGCATATCAATGGAATATATCCTCGATCCTTTCATTGATCAATGACAATGTTTAGGGTTCGTGCAGAATGAGTTGTCACCATCACATCTCACTAATTGTAGAATTAGAAAAAAAATGCGAAGATGGCGGTGACGACGAAAATAGATTAAGAATTAGAAATTTCTTAGAAGCACCAACCCACCGGCGCACCAAAAAAAAATATTGCATCTTCTTTGAAATGAATACTTGGAAAGGATAACATACTTGTGTGCAAATCTTAGTTTAATTCGTAGTAGTGACAAATCTTCTTCATATTTTCAGACATTAATGAAAATCTTAACGGTTCCTGTTGGATGGCCACTAGAATTAAAGCTTAATTATTGCATATCTGGAAACAAGTATGAAGGCAGCAGTGATGGAAAAATCGATTCCAACAAATATCAAAGTATGGAAAGCGGTCGGGCGGTTTACAAAAGAAAAAATGCCAGAAGATATACCTGGGAGACATGAAGGGTCGATGGTCATATTGCATCTCAAGGATATATCTGATGTCAAATTGTATATCGCCGAATTTGTAAATTGACAAGCGGACCTACGGGATGCCTGACTCAACATTGCTCTTTCATTCTTCCATGTCCTCCAAATAGCACTAAGAGTTCCTCGATATACAGATTGACAGATGGAATCGGGGGCTGGCGGGTTCAAGATTGTCATTGTTTAGGGATGTCAATCGCTATCGACATGAGATTTTATAAAGCTCCCTCATTCCATACTTGGGCACTTTTTCGATTGCGGTTTCTCAGCCTGGCAGGCTGAAAATTGAGCCTCTATTGTTCTTTTTCCTACAAATAGCACCCACACTTCTTCAATATACAAATAGACAGGCAAACTTGTGGGTTGGTTGGTTGAATGTTGCACTTTTATTTTCTTGTATCAATTTCGTATTAATTCCATATTTAGCCAGTTTTTTGGATCGGGGGCTCTCGTTCTGGCGGGAAACAAATTGGGCCTTTATTGTTCCGCACTCTACAAATAGAACCCACAATTCCGCGATATACAAATTGACAGAAGGAACTACGGGATACTTGGATGAACATTGCATTTTTACTATTCTAGAACTTATGCAAATCCCTTATTCCATACTCAGGCACTTTTTGGATCATGGATTCACGACCTGACGGGATGAAAATTAAGTATATATTGTTCTACAAATAGATACTACACTTTCTCTATATACAAATTGACAAGCGAATTTGTGGACACGAGTCTCTATATAAAATATGGACATGAGATTTTACAAAGCATATGTGGATCCCTCATTCCATACTTGGGCACTTTTTGGATCGCGGGTTCGTGGCTGGCAGGATGAAAATAGAGTCTCTATTGTTCTGTGTTCTACAAATACCACCCATACTTCCACGATATACAAATTGATAGGAGGACTTGTGGGCTGCTTCGCTGGACATTGCATTTTTATTCTTCTGTAGCGATCCCATATTAATTCCATATTTAACCACTTTTTTTGATCAGGGACTCTGGGGATGGCTGGCTGAACATTTCACTTGGCTAAACATTGAACAAAGGTCATATTTCATCTTAATGACATATCGACCGTCAATTTTTATGTGGCGGAATTTGTAAATTGACAAGCGGACCCGTGGGCTGGCTGGCTCACCATTGCATTTTCATTGTTCTGTTTCCTCCAAATAGCACTCAGAGTTCCGTGATATACAGATTGACAGATGGAATCGAGGGCTTGAGGGTTCAACATTTCCATTGTTTAGGCATGGAAATCGTCATATAACATATCTAAAAACATTATTTTCAATACTTAATTATTAATATTACATATTGATATTGCAGAATTTTATTAGATAAGAAAGTTTGTACAATCTTGTCGGGCGAGTTATTTAAAAGTTTTGCGACAAACGAAAAATACATAGTAGACATGTACTTTTATAAAGTATGGACATGATATTTTATAGAGCATATGTGGATCCCCCATTCCATAGCTAGGCACTTTTTTGATTGCGGGTTCTCGACCTGGCAGGCTGAAAATTGAGACTCTATTGTTATGTGTCCTACAAATAGTACCCACACTTCCGCGATATACAAATAGAAAGGCAGATTCCGTATTAATTGTCCCGTTGCGATTCCATATTAATTCCATATTTAGCCAGTTTTTTGGGCTGGCAAGTAAAAAATTAGGCCTCTATTGTTCCACGCTTTACAAATAGCACCCACAATTCCACGATATACAAATTCAGAAGCGGACCTGTGGTAAATTATGACTGTTAAATATTGATATTGAAGAATTTAATTAGATGAGAAAGTTTGTATAATCTGGTTGGCCGAGTGATATAAAAGTATTCTGACAAATGAAAAATACATAGTAAACATCTTCTTTTATAAAGTATGGACATGAGATTTTATAGAACATATGTGAATCCCTCATTCCATACTTGTGCAGTTTTTTTATCGCAAGTTGGCGACCTAGCAGGCTGAAAATTGAGTATTTATTGTTCTGTGTCCTACAAATAGCACATACACTTCCACGATATACAAATTGAAAGGAGGATTTGCAGACATGAGTCTCTATATAACGTATGAACATGAGATTTTATAGAGCATATGCAAATCCCTCATTCCAAACTTAGGCACTTTTTGGATCGCAGGTTCTTGGTCTGTCGCACTGAATATAGAGTCTCTATTGTTTTGTGCCCTACAAATATCACCCAGGCTTCTGCGATATACAAATTGATAGGAGGACCTATGGGTTTCCTGGCTGAACATTTCATTTTTATTGTTCCAGAACATATGTGGATTCCTCATTCCATACTTCGGAACTTTTTGGATCGCGGGTTCGCGGCCTGACGAGATGAAAATTGAGTATCTATTGTTCGGTGTCCTACAAATGGAACCTAGAATTCCATGATATACTAATTGACAGGAAGACTTGTGGACATGATTATCTATATAAAGTATGGACATGAGATTTTACAGAGCATATGCGGATCCCTCATTCCATACTTGGGCAGTTTTTCGATCACGGGTTTGTAGCCTGGTGGGATGAAAATAGAGTCTCTATTGTTCTGTGTCCTACAAATACCACCCACACTTCCATGATATACAAATTGACAGGAGGACTTGCAGACTTCTTCACTGAACATTGCATTTTTATTCTTCCGTAGGGATCCCATTTTAATTCCATATTTAGCCACTTTTTTTGATCGGGGATTCTGCGGCTAGCTGGCTGAACATTGCACTTTCATTGTTCTATGTCCTTCAAATAGAATTTGGACTTCCGCGATATGCAGATAGACACTTCTTTCCTTTTTCTGTACATACATTTTATACGACAACTCTGCCAACTCAAGAAGCACATTTTATAATAGAGGATGCCTAAGGGTACAATGCACAGTTGTGCTGCCCAAAGTTCGGATAAAATAATTCACACAAGTTCCATATATATATGGAAATTTTTCACTGCATCGCAAACAATCAATTGTATTATCAGTTATCAAAGCGTAAGCAGAAGCAGGAGAGTTTCATTTTTCACATACAGGCTGAAAGGGGGTCGAGTACACATTGGCTGCAACTAAAAGACCTTAAACCTGGGAATGCGAGCAAAGGGATTAATACATGGAATGATATAATACACAACTGCAACCCCCCCTTCCCCTTAAAAAAAAATAAATTAAGCAAGCGCAGGAATTTGTTGAAGGCTATTTCTATAAGCAAAGTGAGGATGATTTTGTGGATGTATACACACAACAGTTGTAGATCTAGCTAGTTTCTTCACATCCTCTACTATATCTTCTTGCAACTCTCTTACAAATGTTGCCTGGGTTGTCCTAAAGACCCTTTCTCTAGCATCCCTCTTCTTTGTTATATTTGTGAACATAAGTGGAATCTTCCCTCTATGCAATTGTTGTTCCATTGACGAAAACAAATCTGAATACGTATCAAACAATTGTAGCTGCAACATGGAACAGTGCAATATTTGTGTAATTTATCTGACATACATGCACATGCAAAAGTAAAGGACAAAACTGAATATCAAAAGAGGTACCATTGCCTTGTCGTTGTCCAACTCTCCATCCTTTATATGGAGAATGTGTTGAGAGCCAAATTTTCTTGCCAATGTGAAATCAGCCCCAATCATTTTGATTGGGTAAATATCAGTGCTCTGTGCAAGCTGGCTGATAGTCGAGTTCGGGACGAAACGATATTCTGAACAAACAACATGAATTTTTTCCAAAATGCTTGTTTCGTTGAGAGAAATAATTCGATTGCAATCACCACTATCATATACTGTTTTGGGCAATATATTAAAATTTGTAATGGATATTCCATTACATGGAAATATATTTTCTGCATGTTTGTGGACAAGTTGTGGAGGAACAATTAATGTGGCTGTCATCATGGTGTCCTTGTCTATCATGTCAGCACGCATAATGGATATACTTTTGTTTTCCTTGTCCAAGTAGGTTCTATAGACAACCATTATGGCCCCAATGAACACTTATCCAGTTTTGCGACTATTCAAGCCCTCTATTGACAGTACTTTGGATGTCACAACTCTAGGCCTCATGACATTTTTTGAACAAGAAAACTAAAGTGAATGGTAGTGTGCTACAAGTATATGCATAGTTTTGATGAACTATGGAGCCGAAGATTCACAACCACACCTCTTAGTCTGCGGAACATGCATCACGTTGGGTGTCTCACTTGTACTTGATGATACTTCTTGTGATCTGCAAACCATGTATTCCATATGACATCAGCATATAGCCGAATATATTCATCAAAACCATACCATAGATGAATATATAACCCAGGAAATTTGTTTAGTAAACATAGTAAGAGCAGAGCGTATGCATATTTACCTTTGTCCTTGTCGGTCTGTTGATGTCTGGGATGACTGACTTCTCATGCTCGTGTCACTAGTCCAACATTTTCTGATGCAAGCATGTGCAGATGAACATCAGGAATAAACAAGCATATGCATTGTATATTGTCCATTGGAAGGACCAAATAACCGTAAAACTGTATGCATCTGAATTTTTTAACTGGACAAATGTTTAACAGTAAACATGGCGTCAGCACAGGGAACCATGGCCAATATGTTTATCGCGGACCCCCAGAAGCTAGGGGATCAATATTCAACCTCCCAACCTGGCACCCGCAATTGCGAAAGTGGGAAACTATGGAAGAAGGTAGAAGCATGATCACATATGTGAATCCGTTAGTCCACTAACTGGCGCACGAAGGAATTTTTGTAAAGCACACTGGCCATATGAATTAGAAAACAAAAGGGATAATAGAAAATGGAAAAAGTAGATATAAGGAGCGCAGAAAGGCCCATTACTCCAAAGTCATTGCTTTCAAGTCTAATATTATACGGCCCCACCCGGTTTGTATATTTAATTTACCAGCACACTTGGCATACCTTTTAGAAGATTGCACCATAGAACCCTCTGCTGCTGCACAGAACAATTCATCTCTCTGTCCAAACAACCTATTTTTTCCAAGGCAACAATGCTGGAGATGAAATGGACATGAACACAAGTTAGTATGAAGACAAACATCCAAAATAAAGAGAAACATGTCTATTTACCCGCCAAAGAGTCCTTGGTCCTGACCAACCATTATGTTTGTTTAAATGCAGCAATGCAGAGAAAGCACGATGGACATGAACCAGCTTAGTGTGCAGGAAGGAACGCATGTAAGCAAGATAACTTACCATGTAGGAAGGCACATAACTAGTTTAACACATATACAGATCAAAAATGAAATACAAAACAACGCAATATGAAACAACAATAAAAGCACGCACCTTTATATATCCTCTTCAGCCGATGCATTCAAGACTCCCTCGTTTTCTCCAGCTACTATGTTTATTTGAATGTGAGAATGCACAAAATTCAATGAACATCACTGGAAGATGGTATTCATCGGAGAACAAGCAATATGTACATACAACAAAATTGATTGAATGAACAGTCTAGAAAGGCATAAACATGGACCTTTGCACTTCTCTATCCATGGTTGTAAACGTGCAGATTGTTTTTCCCTGGCCAAAATATATTACGAGGCACAAAATATCACACAATTGCATGGCCAAAGCTAAACGATTTCTAGTTTTTCCTGGCAATTTATCCACATATTCCCTTTAACCATGTTATTTATCCTCTACATAGATTGTTGTGCCCACAATACAAGTTCTCATTTTTCCATGGAAAACCATCCAGACATGCTTCCAGACATCAAAATACAATCTTGCAGAATCTTTGTTGTACATACCATATCTCAAGCGCAACACAAATTGTATGGTGTGCACACCAGTCTATGTAGAGGAGAAAGAACATGTAATGTCATTTCCACACATTTGACCATACATGGTTTATAAATGTAGCCTGCATACATATGCTTTATTCCAACAAAAAAACAACAGATATTGTAACTTCACCTGCAATCCTCCAACAACTTTTCATGCAACTATTTTCTTTCATGGCAGGACTGGAGAACCGACAAAATCTCATAGAATAGAAGATATTGGCCTCGGTAGACATGGAAAATAACACAACTGCATGTCGACTCATGGATGCAAGGGATGAACACCGTAAAGTGCCCTAAAAAAAGAAAAAAAATTCAAAAAAAAGAAAAAATAAAAGCTCCAACTGCCGCCGCCGCACCCCAACCCTGCAAGGACGAATCAAACAAAATAAAAAAACAAGGACCAAAACAACGAGAAAGCACGAATAGGCCGAACTGCACCCCCAGGGCCCCAAAGCGCAAACCCCATCCAAACAAACAGAACCAGCAACCCACGAACCAACGAACCAACAAGAACCATCGAGCCAGTGAAAAACATATGTATCTCCAACGATTATGAAACTGTAGCCCAAGCACAGAAGGAACCATAAACATACAAGGAACATGCGACTACAAATAAGAAAACATTCTTACTTGCAAACTGCAAACACTGAACAACAAACAAGGAACAAAAAATGGAACTATGGCATCAAAACTTACTCCAAAATGATGAAATGCAAAAGCGAAGGTTGAATTGTGATGGAAACAACAACAAGCAGCAACCGACAAATCAACGAAGAAGAAGCACTCATCGAACCAGTAAACAATGTATGTAGCTTTAACGATTACAAGGATGAAACATACAATCGCAACAACTTACAAACCAACGAAGAAGAAGCACTCACTGAACCAATAAACAATGTATGTAGCTTCAATGGTGGAACAAGGATGAAACATACAGTGTTTGTCGAATTGGTGGTGGACAAACAAGACTATGAAAATTCACTGTAACTATATAGAAATCCGAGAAGCATATTTACATAAACATTTAAGACTGCCAGGCTCTCTAAGGACCTCGCAGTATGCAAACATTTAAGCTGTTAGGGGTGTTGGAGGACATCGCGTCATGTAAACATTTACGTTGTCAGGCCTATTGACGCATCTCGTAATAAGTGTCAATACATTTCAACAAATATGCATCCGCCAAAGACGCTATAAACTTTGGAATTCTCAATCACTACAAAGCTTGGATATCAAAACATTTCAATATGCTTAGCACATATGAAAACTTACGGATATATTCACCTAGCAGAAAATGCTAATACAAGCATTCGAACTAATGCTAGCATTAATCGACCTTCAAGCAATATAGAGGAAAAATCTATGATTAAAAAATATTGTCTACGAGAAAATCTTTGGATATGTTTCCATATAGTACATTGGGAATAGAGAAGCTGGCAATAAGACCTCTAGTCTCTTATCCAATGAGATCAGTACATATATGTTACTTTTTATTATATAAAAATATATGCTTTTAATTACATAGCTCCAACAATAGGTATTGCGAAATATTTCGGGTCAAAGGACAAACTAATATGTGTTCAACGCATTATCGATCACTATAGTCCCTCTATGCCTACATAAGGGACTAATAAAGTGAAATGGTTAAACGATTATCTATAAGCATAATGCAAATTGTAAAAATCTTTATTTTCTACCAGAGATATTTATATTGAAATTTAGGGATAACACATTATCTTATGAAATAAGTTTAAAGTATAAAATATAATTTTCATTATTTTATTTTATATTTTTAAAATAAACATATTTATGTTTTAAAGATGTTTATTGATAATATTATTTAATATTAATAAAGTCAAACGATTAAACAATATTTTGGTTAAACTTTGCCTTTAGGCTGATTGTTAAAATATCGTTTTTTTTTTTTTAAGTTCCTTCAAATTTTATGGAAAAGTACTATGTACATAAAAGTATGAATTGTAATATGTATTTGGAAAAATTATTTAGTTATAATTAAAATGTATTTCAATTTAATTTCTAATTATTTTTATTTTCATTCTTAAAATATGCTATAACTATTTTCAAATCATATTCACCAAAGAACATTAGGAATATATTTAATTTAAAAATATAAAATATTTTTTAAATTAAGCCATTTTCAAATCATATTCACCAAGAAATATTATGAATATATTTAATTTAAAAATATAAAATGTTTTTAAAATTAAAAATGTAGATGGTAAAATAGATGCTTTGTTCAAATCATATTCACAATATTATGAATATATTTATTTTAAAAATATAAAAATGTTTTTAAAATTAGAAGTGTAGAAGGTAAGATAGATGCCTTGTCTTATGGAAACAAAATCATTTGATGATAAATTTTCAAATCATATCTTCGAAGAAACATTATGAATATATTTAATTTAAAAATATAAAATATTTTTAAAATTGAAAGTGTAGATGGTAAGATAGATGCTTTGGTCTTATGGAAATAAAATCATCTTACGATAAATGTTTAATGTTAAGGTGATGTATTTATTAAAAGTATAAAAGTAATATAACAATTATTAGTCCATGCCGAAGGTGTAGAGGGACTATAGCGATCGATAATTCGTTGACTTCATATTAGTCTGTCCTTTGACTATAAATTTTTGCATAATCTCTATTGTTCGAACTAGAAAACTAAAAACATTATTTTTTATATAATAAAAAAAAATTATATGTCATGATCTCATTGGAGAATATATTCGAAGTCTTGTTTCCAGTTTTTCAATTCCCAATGTTTTAAATGTTAACATATCCAGAGTTTTGATCATCTACAATTTTTTTGAATTTTTATTACTTTTATTCAAATGTTTAGATATCCAAAGTTTTGAGCATCGACACTCATTTTTATTAAGTACTTAAACATGCATGACACACTGCATTCTTTTTTAAATGTGTACATAGCGTGAGGCCCTTAAACAATCCTTACGACCTTAAATGTTTACTTAATAGGCCTGACAACCTTAAATGTTTACTTAACAGGCATGTCACAATGCATTTTCCTCCGATTTTTGGATACAATCTTGTCTGTAGTGAATTTGGGAAATATTGTTGTCCACTCGCATTACTGGTTCACTGGTTGTTGCTTGCTCATTGGTTCGTTGGATGTTGCTTATTGTTGTTTTTTTCAATTTTGAAAAGTTGAGGTCCTGCAACTGCAGTTGGACATCTTGGTGCTTTCTCACTTGTTTGTTGTTTGTTGCTTGCTCTTGTGTGCATCAACTTTGCAAGGTTGAAGTCCTGCACTCGCAGTTTGACCTGTTCTTTCACTTTGCAGGGTTGAAATCATGCAACCTTGTTTGCTTCAACTTTGCAAGGTTGATGTCTTACATCCACAGTTGGACTTGTTGTTGCAGTTTGCAGTGTTGTGATTATGCACATGCAATTGGAGCTATGATTCCGTTGTTCCCCATTCACGAGTAAGTTTCAGTACCATGGTTTCATTCCTATTCATTGCTTTTTGTTTAGTATTTACAGTTTGCAGGTAAGAATTTTCAATACTAGGAAGTGTTGGAAATCGAAATAAATATAAAAAAATATATAGAAATAATACCGTAGTGAAAATGCTCTTGCAGAACATCCTTAAATGTGACAACTGGGATCAAAGAAACAAGAATGTATTGCTATCCCCGAAAAGTGTTGAACAAGAAAGCTTGTCTCCTTTGCAAAATGTTCTTGTAGATCAAAACTGCAGCTAGGTATAGAAGGACTAGGTATGGTACGAAGTTAAGCAAGCTACAAGAAAAATCGAAAACATTGTTGGTCCTTACCCATATTTATCAATGACATATTTCAATAGGCTATAAAAAAAAATGCAGGACCTCGAATTTGAATCCTAGGTGGATGATGAAGATAAAAGGGAAAGCTAAATTCTTAGTGGGCAGTGGAGTTTGAACACTGGTTTCTTTGTAGCTTATGGGATGAAGATCAGTAGACTTGTGAGAAAAAAGATGTGTAGTCCCATGATTAGGGGGATTAGTAATAGGTTTGGGAAAATCAAGGGATCCTGGAGGATTAGGCTAAGGGTCAACAGTTTCAACCAGTCCAATACTATTCAATACCTCTTAAAATGTAGATTTTTAATGACAAAAATTAGCAAATGAAATTTTTTTCATACACTTAGCAACCCTAGAGATAATTATCTTCATAAATTTCAGAAATTCCTTAAACCCACATTCATAAATTACCATAAGCAGAAATGCACTTTGCCAAGAAAAATAGCAGCGGAAATAATACAATGGAAAACAACCCATAACACACAGAAATTTAGGCAAATGCTAGGGAAAACCCCAATGTGGGGAAACCCAATGAGAGAGAAAGAGATATATGATTATTATGCTTAAGGAAAGTAAAAAATAGCATCAAAATCACATTTCTAGCCAAGGAAAATACCTCACAGCACCAAATCTGTCCCACAGAAATCTGCCTCATTTTCTGTGCCAAAACCGTACTACTGTATGGCGTCCTTTGTACCTCGTTTTTTGTGCCCATGGTCAGCTGTATGGATTGTTCCATACGACCCAGAAAAAACAAAAAAAAAAACTGAAATCTTCCTCGAAATCCATGCCCGAAGCTGCCTCGATTTCTGTGCCAAATATATACGGAATCGTACAGGCTGTACTGATCTATACAGTACGGCCTCCCACGACAAAAAAATATTTCGGCCCAAAACTCACAATTTTTTTTCTTGGGATTCATGCCCTCCTTCCTTGGAAAACATTCCCTCTTTGTTGCTCACTTTCTTCTCTCAAGCATACTCATAAAATCTCTCTCAATCTCCTCTCGATGTCCTCTCAACATGTCTTGCACACTACCCAATGCATTTTTTTATAATCTGAAAATGATATTTTTCCCTCCAAAGTGTATTTTCACCTTCTTAACCCTAGATCCAAAGGCCAAGATTAGATCTTGAATTTTTTCAAGATCAAGGGTCATGATCCATTCCCTCCAAAATGTCTCATTTAAATTAAAGTGCTTTTCACTTTATTACATAAGTGCTTCATAAAAATAAAGTCACATTAAAATTAGAAGGTACACTTTATTAAAAAGTCACTTTAATAAAAGAACCACTTAAAACAACTTTATAAAACCTATTACAAAGTTAAGTCACTCGTAGTGTAAATATTAAGGTAAAATTTGTCTCGCACACCCAAGAAACCCTCCATGGAAGAAGAAAATAAAAATGACCAAGCAGAAGATTCTATTAATCTGTTTCTTGAGCAAGCTCTCACGCAATAGAGGGACGAAATGATGGAGAATTTTTCCCACATCCTTCAACGACTGTCGATAAAAATAGACACATCTTCATCAAATGACCAATTTGGAAGCGCCTATCCTTTCAAGGTACAATTTGATTTTTATATTCCCGTATTTGAAGGTTAGATAGATGCGGATGCCCTAGAAAAATGGTTAAATCTGCTAGAAGGTTATTTCTCTGCTCACAATTTTTTCGACAGGAAAAATATCAACTTCCCACTCATTAAGGCTCTCCCCCATGTCAAACATTGGTGGGAAACTTACTGGGAGCAAATCTCCACAGAGGAGTCGGGAATATATAGGGCCGAGCCCACTTGGGATTTTTTTGTGGATGCGGTCAAGGATAACTATGACGACCAATACATGAGATGGACCACACTACGACAAGAGAGGGGACAAACAGTGTCAGAGTTCACAAATAATTTCCATACCTTGTGCACCAAGATGGGTATCAAAGACTCCAAGGGACATCTGGTTCTGAAATACCGTGGGGCTCTGCATAGGTACATCCAAACCAAAATGGATTTTCTGGACATCTCATGACTAGGATATTCCTATCAATATGTTGTCAAAATTGAAAAGAAATTTAGGTATCAAAACAAACAAGAGTTCGGGTATGCAAATCTGCAATAACCAAAGTATGATAAAGACGACCCTAATAAACATCCTCTCGAAAACCCATCCAAGCCATAAGAAAATAAGGGTAATGGAAATACAAAGGACATTGGAAAGTGGTACGACTTCCACAAAATCCCATGGCACAACACCGATGAATGTCACTCAAAAAAATAATTGGTGGTTAAGGTCAAAGAAAAGGAGTCGAACCCTGATTTAGAATCTAATTCAGAAAATCTTGACAGAAGATAGATCATCGACGCAGACTCCACTGCTACTGTCGCAAATACAACAATTCAACTATAAGAACTAGCAGATCCTGAAGAGGGGGAGCGCCTGTTCCATTTATAGATGTGGGTGAAGGGGACCCTGTTGCATTTCATTGTTGATAATGGAAGTAAGAAGAACCTCATCTCAATGGAGGTTGTCAAACAATTGATATTTTTGACAACACTACATCCGCAACCATACAACATCAGGTGGCTTCGCCAAGGACAATATCTCCATGTCAGCCAGTAGTGTCACATGTCCTATGGCATCCAACCCTCCAAGGATGAGGTATTATGTGATGTTTCCCCTCTTGATGTCTGTGAAGTTATTTTTGGCCAACCATATATGTGGAAACATCATGTTGTTTATGAGTCTCGACCCCATAGTGGCATTGTTACTCTGGGGGGTCATCTCTATAGGATACCAGAGGTACTTCCGATTATTGTTCCACCAAAATAGTGCCGCAAGTTAATCTCTCATACTACGAAATTCAACCTCTTCACAATATGTTCAAGAGGTGAATAGAAGGACATTGCAACCACTGTACCCTTGGCCCAAGAACTTTCTTTCCAACATAAGAAGATTGCATAAGAGACAGAAAATAATGTTTCTTCACTTACGATGGTTCCTGCACACTGCCCAGTCAATCCAAAATACAACAAGTTGGTTGAACATATTCAACCCCACCAACAATAGGTTTGTGACAACCTTCAACAACCTAAGCATCACAACTTCTTTAGCAAGGTAAGCAACTCACCAAGATTCAGATTCAACACGCACTTTCCCCTCTCCCCTAGGAACTCAATACAATGGAGACCATTTCTTCCTAATGAGGGAGGATTGATCCAGGTGAATATCAGTGGCCACCCACCTATTCCAACTGGCTCAAAACATTTTGTTGGAAACTTACTATTTTTAGTAGTTCCAAACTTCCGGGGCCATTTTGTGGGCCTAAATGACGTTTTTTCGCGATCAGGCACCTCAAAGATAGCCAAAGGATTTGATTGAACCCCTAAAATGAATCTCCTCATCGATATCTTTCCAATGAGTTATCATGCACCCCAAACATAGACCGTATCCTAAAGTTACACCCCCGTGAAGTTGATACACCAAACTACCCAAAATGGGCTCAACAAAATTGTTGGATTTTCATCTTGGGGGTTATGGTTTTGGATTTTAATTATGTTAAAAAGGCCTTTGGATCCTCATTTTAATAATCATCTTCTTTCGAATGTGAGTAGTCGTCACATCTCTTATGAGAGATAAATTGCCACCATTACAGTGAGTCTTTCACTCCATATTTCTATAGTTTTGTACATTTCGCTCATTAATATAAATTGTGTATTATTGTATCTCTGTGTTTATGGTTATATGTCTAATATATATCTGTTATATTATTGGATATATGATATATATCTGTACATTTATGTATTATATCTTCGCTCTCATTTCATGCCAAAAATAATCCAGATCACTGGCTAGTATATCATATATCAGTATATCGATTATCAGACCAGATTGAATGTGTGAAAGCGTGATGGACTGATACCGTGGTGGGACGATACCTCGGTAATATAGTGGGTCAATGTTCTAGTGAAGAATCATAAACTGAAGCATGGTTTAATTGTGATCATTGATCAGAGATATCAATGGCTAAGATCGATGGAACCAGACTGGGGCAAACAATTGAAGGTGCAGTGTTAAAGTTCTGGTGGGTCGGTGACCCAGTGGTCCTAGTGATGAGTCGATATACGCAACGTAATTTGATTGGGTCCAGACCCCTACTAATGGCTTTATAAAACAAGGTTCCACAAGAAGAGTTACATATCAAGACCTCAAAAATTGTTTGAAATATTGTGTTTCAATAATCCGATACTCGATACCTAGTGGTCTGGTGATACCCTAGTTTCTTGGTGCTCTGGTGGTCCCGATATGTGGTGAATTGGACCAATCAAATTGATGGTCGTGATTTAGTCCTAGACGCATCAGATGGTTTCTTATCTTTAAGGTTAAAGGGTGTTGTATGCATGTTTCAAGAGATTGGCAGCCCAATTAACCTGGTAGACAGTGAACAAAGTGCACGTGAAACTAGAGGAAATTGGGACTGGTTACAAAGGATTGTTTTTACAGCCCGTTCAAAGAAGTGTCAAGGGATCTGGAGCCAAATTGATAATCAATATTTTTGGTATAAAGAAAAATCCTTGGGAATATGGGCTCAATATATGAAGCTAACCATCCAACTTGATGCCCCGGAAAATTTCCCTACGATGACGCCTTTAAATAATGATGCCCCAGTCCAATTTTATTGTGAGTGTGAAGTGAATTTGAGGCTCTGAGGTTCTCAAGTGCTAGAGAAGAGAGAGAAATATGTAATTGTTTAAGTGTGGCAAGGAGGTGCAAGGTCAAACAAGGAACATATGAAGTCTTTCTAATTGTGAACATGTGGGGAGTTTTATGGTAGTTACAACAACGAAAAAGTAGTTGTTGAAGTAATAGATTTATACAGGTGGAAGCTTGAATTGAACTG
>JZKD02S1918465.1:55996-73020 GCA_000966675.3 Picea glauca
ACCCATTTATTATATCTAACTACCATAGTGGGCCTTATTTAATAATATAGTGGACCTAGTCCACCTTACATTGAATGACCTCCACTATTATCACTATGGGCCCTCTGGGCCCCCTTCACTACCTCTCTAGCTACCTTACATTCCATCCCCCTTTTGAAAGCATTGTCCTCAATGCTTGATGTACAACCATATACTAGGGTCCCATGGATAATTGTGGACCATAATGCTGAATAAGACTGAAGAACCAAGGTTCCATGTAGAAAGGAAAGACACCATGCTGAAGTAGTGCAACCACCATTGTAAGCCTGGGTCCTCCAAGTGCTCATGTGAACTCCCTGTGGAAGATTTTGGAACCCAATAACCAACTCAAAATGATACTCCAAAGACTGACACCTATCATGTGGATCCAAATAAGAAGATCCATCCACATAGTGGAAAAAGGTCGTAGACGAATCTGGAAGGAATAATACCACTGTAGAATATGCAGGATGGACACTGATAATAATCATTGGCTCTCAATTTGTCACATTAATGCTCTCTACAGAAGGTGAATTAGAGTCATCAAATAAAATATGAAAGTGGTTGTCATCCCAGAAATGACAACTATCCATATACCAATCATCACAATCGGTCTCCAAATCATACCAAGATATATTTCTTGATTATATACATCCCTGAGGTCCTCCATCAAAAATCTCTCCTGCATGTTATCCAATGAATCTTGAATACGATGAAAACTATCATTGAGGCCGTATGTAAGGCCATCTACAAATGCATCAAATTTGTCATTCAATGTGTGAAACAATTGGGCTTTGAATGATTCAAGAATTTCTTTCAAGGTTTGAGAGGAAATATCTCTCTAATCACCCTATGAACTCTTCGGTCCCGCAGCCATCACGAAAAAACCTAAAAAATAGAACAATAAGTTACAACAGAAAATCGTGGTTTTTTTTGGAAAAACCCTAAAACATTGTTGAATTTAAAATGTTCATAACTTCACTTCCCGGACTCCGTTTTGGCTGATTTTTTTTTTAAATTGGGTAAAAGGGTGAGAGGAACTCGGATATGTAATTTGTTTGGACAAATTCGGCCTCCAGCTGCTACAGAAATAAAAAATTGCGCCGTCCTCCGTGGAAAAAACCCTGAAAAATTGCAGATTTTAAAACTTTAATATCTTGACTTCCCGGACTCTGTTTCGGACGATTTGTTTTTTCAAATTGGGTGTTTTTCTGAGAGGAAATCAGATATACAACTTTTTACTACAAATTTTGCACATAAATATACCAAAAACTTCAAGAATGTCTCGGCCCTCTTTTTTCTTCTCCAAAAAAAAAATATGCAAAAATAAAAAAATGTTTGCCCACAATGTCTACCAAGGAAAGTGCTCTGATACCACTTGTTAAGAACCAGATATAACTAACTATATTTCTCTTCACGTCCCATTACATTGCTTGAACCCCTTTATATAGTGCTACCATCACCTAAGAACATTCTAGAGGATGAATATTCTAGAAGTAGAACCTTCTAAGAAGTCCTCTTACATTTATTATATCTAATTACCTATTTATTATATCTAACTACCATAGTGGGTCTTATTTAATAATATAGTGGACATAGTCCACCTTACATTGAATGACCTCCATTATTATCACTATGGGCCCTCTTCCCCCCCCCCTACTACCTCTCTAGCTACCTTACACATATATTGGTGAGTTGACCTTTCCCACCTTACAACAAACAAATTAAATAAAATACACACAATAAACAACATGCAATTTTTTTTGGTAAGGTATCAATTGTATTAAAATAAAGAGGAAAAATTACAATTGTTCTGTAGTTGGGCTGCCACTTTGGAAACCATCCCAGTTGTAGAACAAGTTCTTCATCAGGATAGAAGCACGAGATATACATTTAAAGAGAGAAAGAGTTATTTAAGTATTTACATCAGAATTCAAAAATATATTTTTCTTTTCAAATGGTTGGTGGTAAAGATACAATACAAAATAACAATGCTTTCTTTCAAAATGAGAGAAACTCATATCCAAAAACTAGGAGGAGGAAGGGTTTTCCTTGTAAGGAACTTTTTTTTTTGGGGGGGGGTTCCTTGTCTAAATCGCTAAAAGTGATGCCTAGTTTTGTCATGATGATTATGAGATTATTATCCTACACTTTGATCTAGGTGGATATCGATGGACACCCATCTATTCCACTAGCTCAAAGAACAATTTTATGTTTTGGCAGTTTTTCGGGTCCCAAAATTCCAGGGTCGTTTTGAGGCCCTAAATGATATTTTCTTTGCTCGGCAATCCCTAGTATGTTGTTGAAGGAAAATGTTAGGCCTAATGGAATCTGTACTCCTTGGTTAGACCTTTCCAATGGTGTATCGAGCACCCAAAAAAATAATAGTATGAAAAATTTACACCCTCGAGAAGTTGATCTATCAACTACCCCCATCAGGGCCTACAAACCTTTTGGCATTTCATCTCTCAGGGTTAGGTTTTTCTCATTTATGTTTTATGTTAAAAAGGGTTTTGGAGCCTCATTGTACTCATCTTCTTATGAATGAGAGTATCCCTCACATATCTTCTCAGAGATAAGTTGCCATCATTCAAGCAATTTTGTTTCATTCTTCATTTTACAGTTTCAGCATGTTCTCTTTATTAATAGAAGTCAAGTTTTATTGTATCTTTGTGTTTTTATTTTTTATAAGTTTGTATTTCATTTCATACCATTTATAAATCCAAATCACATTTGGTTTTGAATATGGATGAATTTAGGTTGTTGATACCTTTCCCAAAATTCCTATCTATTTCCATATGGGTCGTAGTAGTTTATCAGCTTCGGAATTTTTTTTAAATCCTTTACAATTCCTTAGAATAATATCCCTACAAGAGTCAGAAAATCATTAAAATCATCTCTCCTCGGATTCCATGCAGATAATAGATCTCCTGATAAACCAATTGAATCCACCCCACATAATTCCCACGTGGGTAAAAGTTTTGCAAAGATTTCCCTCGCTTTGTGTTCACTAACCATTATTTCTTGGATAAATAGTATGTCTGGCTTTACCAATTCTAAAAACCATTTGAGGGATAAGTACTTGGGAGAACCCTCGACTCCTCTTGCATTTAGTGACACTAGTATCATTTTTTAACCCTTGCTAGGGCTTTCTGAGCTCTAGGTGCCCTTTGTCCTTCCAAGACCTACAAGCTTGTTGAAGCAGTATTCTCCTTCTCCTTTCCTAATTTTCTAACACTTCTCGTTTTTAACGAGGAAAAATCCTTTTCCAGGCCTCCAAACACAACTCCTTTCATCATCGGGACCTGTTGCTAGCCCCATACGATTTTGTTATTTGAACAAGAAATTACACTTTCTGTAGCTACATTCACCTCATCTTGTAAATATTATCTTTCTGAGATGATTACTAGATTAGTAAAGATATTCATTAATTCTTTAAAAAAAATTGCATTTTCGTTTTATTTTCAGGCTTGATTCATGACTGAAAGCATGAATCAATACATGAAAACCTGGCTTGGTATTATTTTTATTTTTAATACAACGTTTTCTTTTAAGAGTCATCATGCCTATGTCCAATTTAAATCCAACACTTGAATGACTCATCTCTCGAATGTTTTGTGTATTGATATAAGTTTTATATGCTTAGATGGTCTTACATTTGAATTATGAGAATTTTGTTTTGATATATATGAACTCGTTGCAAAAACTATGCTCGTGCTAGTCATCGAAATTAATACGCAATTATTGTACCTTGTACTTAATCCAACTGGCTGGCACAATGAATTAATAAGCCTTTCATTATGGGTTATAGGTTTTCATGCTGTGTATGCAAGGTTTTCATTACCAGGAATGGTCAAGCGTCAATATCGAACCCTTGATGTTCATACTACGATTACATAGAGGCTTTGTTTTTTTTGTTTCCATTTTATCCATTCGAATTTGTTTCTTTTGCTCCTGCCATTCAAACCCAGAACTGTTTTGAGTCACCCTTGTTACAGTCTAGTCATATTTGTAATGGCTCATGTTGTTCGATTGGATCCGAATGGCTTCCAGGAACTGCTCTATCATGATGATGCAATTGAATATTTAAAAGCACAGGGTTGGGATGCCTTCATCAAAAGGTTTGAAGGTTATAACCTTCATGTGGCTAAGGAATTTTCACAGACTTTCGATGGGTGTAGGGAGAAAATTGGAGATATCCAATTACATGTAACTAAGGAGTTTCTGAGTGAAGCCATAGGTATTCCATCCACCGGCGAGAAATGATTCAATAACTCAAAGATTGAAGAGGTTCCATGGAGCCTTTTCATGACCTCCAGGAAAATCAATTGTTGCGAAAAGGGTATCCCTATTGCTTTGGTGAAATCTAGGTGGCACTTTCTTTTGTTGATCCTCAAACAATTTGTGACCTATGAGGGTCGTTATGGTTTAGTTTTTCTCTATCATATATGACTACTTATGCATTTTATAGGTTTTCAATTAAATGTGCCCTTCTATCTATTGAGAAGCTTGTACAAATTTTCTAAAAGGTATAAGAGACGGAGCCTTGACTCTTGTCTTTTTCACCACGACTTGATTAAAATTTTGTTGATTCACCATTTGACAACCATGGGCGATTGCTGGGATGGATTTTTAACAAGAAATGGTTTTTCTACAACCATTCTTGTAGAAACCCTTATTTCAGGTGAACCACTGATAAGAAAATAGTTTGACATTCCAAATAACAAGCCAAACTTTCTAAATAGAAATCCTCAAGACGAGGCAATGCCCAGTCAGTCTTCACATGAGAAACAGGTTGTTGGTTTCGAGTTGAGTGAACCCCCTATGCATGAATTAGATGTTGGCCATAATGGCACTATGAAACCCGATATCAAAAACTCTTGCAATTAGACAAAACAAAAACACATGGTTCTAGGGTTTCATAACAAAAGAGTTGGTCATCTTATTTCGAGAAAATTGAGGAATCGAACTGGACCTCAGTTGAGCTCGATCGGCCTGATCGAGGTCAATGAGATCTAGGACTCTGAAATTGAATATTTCCTGGTTGTGGAAGACCGATCGAGCTCAAATGAGGTCTCAAACTCTGAAATTGAAGATTTCCTGGTTGTGGAAGACCCAGATTGTCAAGGGTTTGGTCTTGTTGAACCCTGTGAATTTGTTACAAATCTACCAGCATGTCTCAAGGAACAGAAGGGGTTCTCTAGGATTGGGTTTGGTCAAGGGAAAATGGCAGGTAAAGTTGATATGGCCATGCATGAACGCACGCTTCACCAACAGGTCATTCCTTTAGTACAGTGTGAGGTTTGTCTACACTGGATTGAACAATACTCAACTGATATCCCAATCCTCTAGGATCGGATTAAAACATTCACGACTCAATGTGAATCACTAGAACAGGAAAATTTGGGCCTCAGAGTAAATGCAGAGAAGAAAGTTAAGAACCTTAAAATGACAGGGAACATAATAATAAAAAACGCAAACAGTGTTAAAGCCATAATCAATTCCGAGCTACCATGATCCATCTTTGGTCATTTGTTGAAATGGTAAAACGATTTTTTTCTTATTACTTTCATGTTATCTATTTTGAATTGAATCAGTTTGAAATTAGATTTTGTTTGCTAAGATAAGACTGGCTACAAAATCTTTTGATTATGTAGCCAAGTCATTTTTAAATAAAAAAATAGTAATTAGTTGTTAATACTTTATCTAACTTATTCCTATTTCGTTTTCAGGATATGGTAGATCTTCATGCTGATCATCTGCGGGGAAATTTTTTTTATTTTTCATTTAGATGATTAGTATTTATTTTCCGTTTATTTTGTAAAAAAAAAAAATAATAAATTGAAAAGAACCAACTCAGTTATGAGTGGTTGCAGGCCCTCTATTTTTGTAATATTTTGATCTCATGAGATCCTATCCTATCCCAGGAGATAGGAAGATGAGATTTAAAAACACTTTAAATACTATGTATTTTGTAAGTAAAGGGCATCTTCACCTGGAACAAATTATGGACAAATGACTTATAGAACTTAATGGAACAACTTGTAGCAATTCAGCTTTAGTCCTATGTGAATGTTGTCTCGTCTGTGTTCTGTCTCTTTTATTTTGGAAAAGTAAATATGTTGTGTAGCTTTAATCTTCATGGCATGTGATTTTTCCATTTTATTTTATATTTCAAATGTTGTCTTTAATTTTTTGTTTCAATTCATTATCGCTATGATCATCATATCAATTTTAGGATCATGATCTTTATCTGATGTTAGTTGATTGATAACATGAACATGAACATTAAGATGTAGATTACATGTGATTGTTCATAATTATAAGATCATAGTGTATACCTGTGTATTATTTTGTTCTCATATACTGGTTGCTGACAAACATCTGGAGTTTGTTCCGAAGGCATCATCATAAGCATGTCATAGGTTTTTCTTGCAGGTAGAAAAATTGGAATATTGGATTGTACAGAAGACATAGACATGATATAAAACTCAGGTTAGCTCTATTTAAATTCATTTTGGTTTATTTTCCTATCATTGAAACATGAAAGTCTTAGATCGTCTTTGACCATCTGTACATTCTTGTTTCATAACTTAGTTAATTTGTTTTTTATTAGATTTATAATTAGAAAACAGAAAATACAAAAATGTGCTTTCTTTATCTGCTTCTGAAAACAATTACTTTTACATTGATTTTGCAAATATTTCATTAAAACTTGCAACCTGTAAATTATGTGTATAAGAGATATATTCATCTTTTTCTTTTCTATTTAATACATTTGTAAATAATTAGATTAAAGTTCATAGTTTATTATAGCTTATTTTTTTTTATAAATAAGAATTTATAGATAAGGAACCTTAAAAAAAATAGAGTTACAAAATGTGCAATAGTGTCATATTGTAATAACTGAACTGCCCTATGGGGAAACCAGATCATCTAGTCAGTGTTGGGATCAAAATGACTATCGGTCTTACTGAAATTGAAAACAGAGCTAAGAAATAGTAAACTAAAATCCATAAGTAAGAACCTAATACTGGCCTTCATGAGGCCACAGAAGACCCATGTGTTGGTCATACACTTGTATTGTAACCTGGCCATCCATTCGGAGAGGTGGCATGGGTTTCTTGGTCCCAGGGCTCCTCTTCAAAAACTGCCACTCTCCATTCCATTTTCTCATGCGTGTCGGCGTCTGAGTCACCCCCTTCTCGTCCTTCGTAAGGTCATGTGCCTACCACTTCCCCGTGTGCATGAAAGAGAATTCCTTATTCAACGTACTCCTCGAGTGTGTCTTCTTCAGTGGGTGTGTATTCCTCATCCATGGCCACGTGTATGGCCTTCCCAGAGTCACCACCTCCTATGGGAATCCCCCTTTCACTTGAGTCACCTACATGAGTGTGATATGTTGCTCCTGTTGCATCTGGTGTGAAGTGGAAGGCCCCCTGGAAGGTGGAGAGGATTTGGAGGAGCACAGAGGTCTTATGGTCCAGTAGGTCCAGATGAAACTAGAGGTCATCCAGGCCCTGTCGAAGCTCAAAGACTAGCCTGTGGAGAATGGGAAAGATATCCTACAATTGCGAGTCTGGGACCAAGTCTGAAAAGGAATGTGGCCCAGTCTGAGTTTCCTGTAGAAAAGGTGGTGCTTCCAAGGGTGGGAAAGTGGAGGAGGTCTTTGGTGCAACAAATTCACTAGCTGGTGAATTTGGTGGTACAGAAAGAGGCACCCAAGATGAAGAGGCCCTGTGAAGGATGGGTCTTGTGAGAAAACCCAGCGAGCTATCAGTGCGTGCCAACCCTTCAAGCCGAGAAGTGGGAGGGGAGGAGGTGGTGAGTGGTTCTTGTTCAGACTGGGAGGAATGCGAGGGGGACAAACTAGGGGAGGAGCTTGGGGAGGGTGTAGGCTCTCGAGCGAGGACCAATTGAGGCCGAAGTGGTTTCCAGGGAGAGCCTCTCCTTGTCTTGTCTCTTTGTCTCGGCATACTGACGGTCCAGGGGGAAAAGGTGAGCGTAGAGGAAGAGCCCAGGTGAACGAGGAGGAGATAGAGATAGAGCCAGTTGCAGGAGAGTGTAATGAAGGAGGGAGGTTGGAATGAGTCATGGCTTCGTGGTCGAAGAAGAATAAGGCAATGTCACATGTACATAGTAATGGCGTGTTCAATGAGTGGAGCCATGGAGGGGACAACATGAGGAGGTCAGACACACCATGCTTAAAGGTTCCTGGAATGTCATATGGGAGATTTAAATGCATGGGGGTGGCGGTGGTACTTGCCATGCTTCAGTCACATGGCCATCGCCATGTTGGCCTCTTCGCACCACCTCCAAGTGCCATGTGTCCCTCACTATCACCCCATCCTGGGGTCTATCCACTGTTGTGGCTTTTTCCATGCACTACTAGAGTATGGGGTGTGTGGGATTGAAGGAAGTTTGGCAAAGGAGTTCCGGTCCTTCCCAATTCATTCCCAAACTTGCGAGTTCATCCGTAACCTGATTCACCTTTCTTCTGATGTGTGAGGGGATGAAGGCCTGATTAGGTTGCAGGAGATTCAAAATTGTTCTTAGCTCATAGGAGAGTCTCCAGCAAGGTGAGATTCACTCTGGTTCAAATTTGTTCAAGATTCTCCCGAAGAGATTGGTAATGACTAGCGAATCCCCTTCAACAATCAGCTTGGTGAAGTTGTACTCAATTGATAATTACAAGCCTTTGGTGAGTCCCCATAACTCAATAGCATTATTCATAGTGTTGCGTAGGCTACCTGCATTGATGAGAAGAATATGGCCTCGATGATCGTGAAAGAACACTCTGAAACCTATTGCCCCTGGGTTACCCTTGGAGGCTCCATCAAAGTTGAGTTTGATGAAGCCTTCCGTGGGAGAGACCAATGCGTGGGGATTCTTTGAAGAGGTTGAGTGGTGGGGGGGGGATGGGGCCTGAATCATATTGAATTCAAAACACTAAAGAATACTTTTCTCAGAAGGAGGGAAATTCAAATCCGTTGCATGCCAATGTTGTATCCTGATAGTTTCCAGAATGTCGAGGCAAATTTGCTTCCAACAGTGTTGCCAAGGGAGCTGATCATTCCTGAATATTCTTCTGTTTCGTTCCTTCCATATTTGCCAAAGTATAAAGCCTGGGAGAAGTTGTCAGATACAGTTGAGAAGGAGTGATTGAAAATCCTTTTCTCTCCATTCTTCTATGGTGTCAATGATGTTGTCTCGTTTGCGATCCGAGGTGCGCATGATCAACGCACATTGATCCTAGAATTGAGTGGTGTAGGGGTAGGTGTTGAGGATATGATTCATAGTTTCATCTTATTCTCCACAAAGCATACAAATGGACGGACCAAAAAAACCCATTTTCGAGAGGTTAGCCCAAGTGAGAATGCTCGAATGAGTAACAAGCTAGAGGAAAAAACTGATTTTTGGCCAGTCTTTCAGGGCCCATATTTTGCTCCAATCATTCCTTGGGGGTAACGGGTCTAAGTGAGTTTTAATGGAATATGCCTCTTTTATGCTGCAGGTTCCCCTTGGTGAGTATCCCCACTATAGGATGTCCTCACCTGTCAGAATGGGGATTTTCCTTTTATTGATAACGTTGTGCCAAGACTGAAGGTCCATGTGTGCCTCTAAATTCAGGTACTCCTTGCTTGAATTCTAGCATCTCCAAGTGGGCTCTGTTGGGTTGTCCTGCTAGTAGTCTGCCATTGTTGTCAGGCCCACCTATGTGGCTGGGATGCTAAAATTTTTAGGCCAGTATTCGTCCTCCAGAATAGGCCACTGTTGCCATGAATCTTTCCAGAACATAGTTGTTTTCCCATTTCTAATTTCCCAGAAGGCGTGACTTGTGACAAGATGTCGATTTTGTTTAGCTACCACCCAGATTAGGGATCTAGGGTTGTCCCCATTCCATCTGATCAAGTTTCTCTCTGCCATGTTGAGTGCATATTTCCTTCTCCAAAGCTTGGCCCACAAATCTTGAGGTTTTTTGAGCCACCTCCACCAAACCTTAGCACTTAGGATTTTGTTCATAACTGAGGGGTCCCTTAACCCAAGGCCCCTTGAGCTTTGGGTTTGAAGAGTTTATCCTAGTTGCTCAGTGCTAGTTTTTTCCCTATTTTAAGGCCTTGCCAAAGGAAATTCCTTTTCAATTTTTTGATGGTTGTAAGGACAAAGTTTGGGGCTGCAAGAGCAGAAAAGGTATAGACAGGTAGGGCTTGAAGCACGACTTTAAGTAGAATGAGGCGACTAGGGATATTGAGGGATCTGTAGGTCCAAGAAGAGATCCTTTTGGGAAAGGAGGAGAGGAGATGCTCCCATGAACTGTTCTTGAGGGCGTTGTCCAACAAGGGGATGCCGAGGTATTTGGACGGAAGGGAGCTTCAGGTGAAACCAAGGATTTCAGAGATATGATGTTGAATCAGAGATGGTGTATTGAAGAAGAAAATATGGGATTTGTCTTTGTTAAAGTCCAATCCTGAGGCATCACAGAAAGTTTTAAGGATCGAGAGGAAATAATGGTATTCCTTTACTATGGGAGAGCCCATCATCAAGGTATCGTCAATAAATTGGTTGTGAGAGATTGAAAGAGAGATACCATGTAGGGGTAGACCAGTCAATGATTTATTTTCTATGGTGGTGTGAATGGAGCGACTGAGACCCTCGACCATAATAATGAAAAGGAAAGGGGACAGAGGGTTTCCTTGTCTGATCCCTCTGGAAGGAGAAAAAGGATGAGATGGGACCCCATTGACCAGGATAGAAAATAAAGCAGAGGAGGTAAGATTTAGAATCCACTCTACCCAAGTGCAGTCGAAACCAAAGGCAAGGAGCATTGTGCACATGTAATCCTAGCTTAACTTGTCAAAGTCTTTGGAGAGATCCATTTTTAGGAGCATACCTGGCGTGTAGGTATTTTTCAAGGAGTGAATCACTTCATACACTAGGATGACACTGTCCAGGATTTCCCTGCCTTCCACATAGCCCGATTTCTCCAGAGAGATGGTCTGTGGCAGGATGGGCTTGAGTCATCTGGAAAACACTTTGGTTAGGATTTTATAGATGACGTTGCATAGAGTGATGGGTTGGAACTGTTGGGGGTGATTGATATTTCCCTCTTTGGGAATGAGGGTGAGGAAAGTTGCGTTGAGAGCCGAGAGGACTTTCCCTGAAGATCTGGAGTCTACAATGATTTCCCATACCTCTTCCTTGATCACTTCCAATACTGATGGAAGAAGTCACTAGTAAATCCATCTGGTCCTGGAGCCTTGCCTTTGGGGGTGTCCTAGAGCACTTGATCTACTTCCTCGAGAGCGATGGGCTTGAGCAGGGCTGTGTTTTGTTCCTGAGTGATTAGGGAAGGTATGTGATGCATAACCTTGGTAATGGCTTGAGATCTGTTATGTAGGGGATCCGCAAGGAGGTCTTTGTAGTAAGCGAACAATTCATTTTCCATATCCTCATGAGAATGGATGAGTTGTCTATTGTTGGAGGTTAACTGTGTGATTCAGTTGGTGTGTCATCGTTGAAGGGTGGACCTGTGAAAAAATTTGGTGTTCAGTCACCCTCCTTGAGCCATTGGATGCGAGATTTTTGTTTCCACATAATATCTTCTTGGGCTTTCCTGGCTTCCAGCTGTGGCTTATAGCTACTTCCTGGGTTTTAAGATCTTCAGTGAGTCCATGCTCCTGGATTTTTCTTTGTACCATGCTCATTTGATCTGTCAACTACTTTTGGGAGTCAAAAATATTGCAAAAGGTTTGCCTGTTCTAGAGTCTGAGTTGTTGCTTAATATTCTTGAGCCTCTACTGGAATCGGTACATCTTGGAGCCATGAAGTATCGTTGCCTCCCTCCACCACTCATGGATATTTTTGTGAAAATCCGGGTGGCTAAGCCAGAACTGCTCAAATCTAAAGGGTTTATGACCTGGGGTGGGCTGCACATCCAGCCATAGATGAATGGGCCAGTGATCCGACCCATGAAAATCCATAATTCTTTCCTCTATAGTTGTGCCTTCCAATAGGAGGGAGTCTGATATTAGGAACCGATCTAGTTTGTAGGCTACTTAATGTATTCCAGTTCTCCTATTTGTCTAGGTGAAGGTGCCATTAGGGGTTTCTAGGTCAATGAGGTCGATATTGTCTATAAGATTTTGGAATTCGTTGGATTCTTGTTCCAGGCACCAAGTTCCTCCTTTCTTTTCATCCAGGTTGTGTATTAGGTTGAATTCACTCCCTACAATCCATCTGTTGTCCTTGGTTAAGGTAGACAGGTACTCCAGGTTACTGAGGAAGGATTGCTTATTCCTGGAATTGGTCGGTCCATAGACATTCGAGAGGTGGCCAATTTTATTGGAGCCGATGAGCCTATAAGCGACTGTGATAGACCATCTAGTCGTGATGAAGGTTTCCATAATGGTTGTGTTGGGGTTCCATAGTACAACTAGGCCTCTAGCTGTGCCTATGGCTGCTATGGATATCATTTTCCCTTGCTTCCAACAGTAGTGGAGAATCCTATATATGTATTCAGTAGCGAATTTTGTTTCCTGGAGCATCATTATGTCTGGTTTCTCTGCTAAGATCAAATATCGTAGTAGTTTTTGCTTGCTACATCCGTTGAGACCTCTTATATTCCAGGAGATGATCTTCATGAGGAGGATGGGGAGGGGAGAGGGGGAAAGCTATCTGAGATGAGGTGGATCTGATCGGATTTCACCATGAAGTGACCTATCTCTTGTATGAGCTTATTTGCCGACTTCCTTCCTCTTTTATTTTCATGTTTCTGAGGTTTCCTATGATCCTTTGGATGATTCCCTTGTATTCCCAAAACCTTATTGGATCTGGATGTGCATTCGGATGAGGAGTTTAGGAATACCTTGTGCACTTTTCGTAGTTGATATGGAGGTATGGTGTACAATTTCTGGTGTCGATATGCATGCTCTAGGTGCTCCAGGTCCACACTTGATAGTTATTGCTCATCGAGATCCATCTCGACATCCCCATCCTCGGCTTCCAAGTGATCCTCCATTTGATTTGTGGGGTATTTTGGCAAATTTTTTGGATTCATCTCCGACAATTGTCCTTCTTTCCCTTTTCCTATTTGCTGGGGTGTTTTCTCCGTCTGCGCCTCTTTGGGGTCTGAGGGGTTCTCTGGTTGATCTTGTAAGATCGCTTACTTGTTGTTGGTGGATGGATCCTTACTTTCCTATATTGTCTTCTTTCTTCCTCCTTGTCTATGCTTTCCAGGTGCCTGAGCGAAACCATCCTTGTCTTTGTCGGTATCTGAATTCCCCTCTTTGTTTGTGAAATTGAGGGGGCATTCTCTAAAAAGATGTTCGTGCTCATGGAATTTACTACACCTGAACGAAATATGTTCATACTCAATGGTTTTCATCCAGTCCTCATCGTGGTATTCTAGGTCTATGGATCCTAGGAGAGGCTTGGCTATATTCAGGTATACAAAGATGCACGCATATGAAGTGTATCATCATTTCTTAGTGGCCTCTGAAGATTTGACATAGACGACAATGGTGTTACCTATACCTGCAAGAACCTCCTCCAGCCAGAATTCCTAAGGTAGGGAATATAGTTTGATCCACACTGGTGTGTGTGTGAACTCTTCCATTTCAAGGCTAAATTTCTCTGACCAAAACCTCAAGAAGAGTCTCGCTGAGTTGAAAAAATACGGCCCTCCGTAAAAAATGCAGTTTCATTCCTATAGGTTGTGTAGGATGATAGTGAAGAAACCCTTGGAGCCCAGTTGCAGTTCATAATGTCCCTTGGGCTTCAACCAATTATATATCCATTTGATCAGCTCTCGTTCCGAGGGCTAGAGCCCTAAAAATTTGCCTATTAAGGCGTAATCCCACATATACTGTTTATGTTTCCCAATGCGAGGTGAACTGATGATGTATTGTGGGGCATGTGGTGTTTGTGGGATACACTTTCCTGGTAGCCATGGTCTTCATGCTCTTTCAAGTGTTACCACTTTCCCTGAGTCAATGCCCATGTCTTTGTCTTTGAAGGTTCCTTCGACAAATAACTTTGAGCATAGATAGGGGGGAGTTTCGAAGGTGGGCTGCTTGGAGCCCTCTCCCGTGCTTCCATTTGTTTTTTCTTGACTATAAGAGGGGCCTCTCGACCCTCCCTCCTTCATAGGAATATGCCCCAGTGGGGCGAATAGTTGTAGCAAAGCAACAGAAACCCTAAACCCTAGCCTGGTGTTGCTTCCTCATTTCTCCTCTACTTCATTATGTACAACCATGTTTCTTTATAGGTTATTATAGTTTTAGTATTAGTTAGTTTATCTCTTTATTTTAGGACCCTATATTGGCCAACGGAGCCATTAAACCCATCAAAATATGTTACACCAAATGGCTTGGTTTATTTAGACAACCCCAGACCAGACCTATTCTTCCAATTGACGGCATGTCAAATTTTCTTGTCAACAAATGGTGCTAGAAGAAGGGCCTAAATTCAATTGATGGCACGTGGAAGTTGCAAGACCCCTACCCCACACACTCGCTCTCATGTCGTAACGCGTAGTCACTCAGACAACAACGTTACACTTGAAACAACAATTACCTCAAACGATAATCCTCAATTTCCCGTTGAGCTAATGACACCAGCTCCTCAAGGGGTCGACGTCCAAGAAATTGTTCGTCAGTCACTTATAAGGACACATAGTTCCTTGGTCCAGATCAGACAACCTGGTAGGCCTCTTAATCAACCCTTAGATTTCTCGGATATTCGAGAACAACTTGAAGGCACTGGTCTACTCTCAAATTCCCTAGGAGATAATACCACCAATCCTACCGAAACACCTATTCTTGGAGCTGGAGGGTCCGGTATCCCACCTTCTCCTCCTAGTTCATCTCCATCCTCTTCAGGAGGAGAGTCATCTGACAAAGGTAGTTCCTCGTCTGAACCATATTATCCTTCAACACCACCAACACCCATGGAAAACCAAAATAATCCCGCCAAACCGTGGCTCGATCAATATGTCGTGGTTGTACCTAGACCTCAACACCCATTACCAAAACACCCGGAGAAATGGTTGCCTAAATTTGATCTAGATTCTAAACAATCTATTGAATATCACATAAAGAAGTTTATGTTGGCCATTAGAATCCAAAGTGTATATCATGAAGATGTAGTATGCAGACTCTTTCCTTATACATTCGAGGGAAATTCCTCCACGTGGTATTTCGCCCAACAATCCCAAACCATTGTCTCCTGGGACAAGTTTGAAACATGTTTCTTAGAGAAGTTTGGAGATGATAAATCTCCTGAAGTCTTGGTTATGGATCTCTCCAGCCTCAAAATGAAACCTAAGGAGAAAGTAAAATATTTTAACCAGAGATTTCTTACATTAAAGAATCGAATTCCCCCAGTTTCAATTCCCACTAGAAGTCTAATTGTTGCATATTACACCAAATCTCTGCACAACAACATAGCAATTTGGGTCAAAAGGTCTAAGAAGAACACACTACTGGAATCCTTTGAAAAGACAAGCTAAATTGAAAAGGATATATTAATCTTAAAAGATAATCTCAATAGTGAAGCCGAAACAACTTCATCCTCTAAAAAGAAAATAGAAATCCTTACTAGGCCTCCCGAAGCCAAAAGTCAACCTGAAACTTTAGACTTAGAAAGTTTACAGAAATATTTCCAAAAACTATCAGATCAAGTCATGGATTTGAGGAGATCAGTCGAGGAGGCATCATCAAGCAAAGGAATTTTTAAACCTCCTTTCAGAAAACCTTTTCCTCCTAATCGGCCAAATCTGACCATTGAAGGTCTCAATTTCGAAAACTTATAGTACGCTTTGCAAACTATTCTAGAAGCACATGATAATCCTACTTCTACCCCTCCTAAAATTTTTGAAGATGTAGATGAGGAGGAAGTACCAGAAGAAGAAGATTCATCTCCCAATATCTCTGGTCACTTCTTTGACAGTGTTTTCCAAGAAAATTTTGAAATTGTCCACCCCTACAACACAAGAAGAAAAACATAGAACAAACCTTCTTCTAAAGCAAGTAATAATGTTATCCCAAATCAGTCAAAGCAAGATGAAACTAGACAAAGTTTAGCAGCCCCTGTTTTAGATTACGATTTAATTGAAGATCTGAAAAAACTGAGGGCTAATATTTCTATTTTCGAGTTGCTGAACTTTCCACTTATTCTACAGAAAATGCTTCAAAGTATAGCAGAAAACAGTAAGAATAACAATCATGGCAGCAAGAAAATTGCATAATTTGGTTCTAAAACAGCCAAAAAGATCCCAACTAAAATGACATCTGAACCTCCAGATAAAAGGGATTTAGTTGAAAAAACTGTATCAAATGCAGATAAAATTGTTTCAGGGACAATGACAAAAAATTAGCAGAATTATGCTGTTAATGCTTGTAAAAATGTCTCGCCTTTCTTATTAACTTTCAAAATTTTTAATAGGAATTCACATAATTGTATGGTAGATTCTGGCGCATCATCAAATGTGATGCCTTTATCTATTTGTCAAAAAATCAACACAGAAGTTCAACCTTCTAATATCAAAATCATTCAGCTTGATCGGATGAATATTAAGGTAATCAGTGAACTTAAGAATGTTCTGGTTAGGTTATCTTCTAATCCTAAGGTTCACCAAATTATTGACATCATTGTTGTTGACATACCTGAATTCTATGGTTTTTTTTAAGTAGGGACTGCTCTGAATAGCTACATGGTTACTTTGCCACTGATTGGTCTCATTTGTGGCTGCCATAAAATGGACAACCCAACAAAATTAGGATAAATCGTGAACGTTATCTCAAGCACACCGTGACAGATCTAAATGATGCAAATGAACCTTTTACCACATCTACTAATTCATTTGAAATGTGTGGAATTAATACCTTATTTGGTAACTTCATGACCGTAAGTTCTCCTATCACTAATCCAAGGCAGCGATAAAAAATTATGACCTATACTCATGTTGGACACACCTACCACACTTAGAGGGGGGGGTGAATGAGTGT
>JZKD02S1918465.1:74436-86266 GCA_000966675.3 Picea glauca
GACATCAACCAATGACATCAATCAAACCAAACCATTTACATCAATGACATATGATCCAACAATCTCCCAAGTAATCAAACCATTGGCATCAATGACAACATGATCCAACAACTCAGTCATTAGCTTTTCCAAGTGTGGAAAACATTGTTGATGAAGCTCATATCTGGTCGTTGTACTTTGATGGATCCAAATACAAAGAAGGAGCCAGTGCAGGATGTGTACTCATATATTTCATAGGTAATAAGACTTTCATTGCCTGCTTATTAGAGTTCGAGTGCACTAATAACACCACCGAACACGAAGCACTTTTACAAGGGCTTAGGAAAGCTTTGGATATGGATGTACATAATTTAATGGTATTCGATGATTCAGAGATCGTGGTTAGGCAGGTAAGGAAATCCATACATTGCTTATCACCACATCTGAAAAGTTACCAAACTGAGGTATGGAGTTTAATGAAATTTTTTTCATCATTTAACATAAATTCCATTCCTAGAATAAATAATTCAGAGGTTGATTTATTGGCTAATGTCACTTCTAAACTATTTCCCGCTGAAGGTATTTCTCCTACTGCATTTTCAATTGAATTTTTGTCAGGCCGGCGTCGATCTTGGACAACATCACTAATTGGAGAGTGTTTGACGATGACCACCAAATCATCAACTTATTGCATATGGAGGACACCTTCCAAGGTGCAGTCATCGATGAAGGCACTCACAATGAAAACCTCCACAACTTCACGGTAATATCAAATCCTAGATCTCCTAAAACGACATCTGATATGGTAAACTCTATTCCTAGATCCATTGTAAGACTAGAGAGGTTTTATAACTTGCATGATAAGTTTAGAGGGACAGTTAATTGTAAAACAAATAGTTCTTCTTTGACTTATGAGATGGTAAATTTAGGCACTAAGGAAAATCCTCAAAATATTAATTTGGGAACGGGATGCTCCGAGCAAGAACGATCTGCCTTTATAAAATTGTTTAAAGAATTTAAAGACGTTTTTGCCTAGACATATGATGATTTGAAAACATTTGACCCTAATATAGTACAACACGTCATCCCCATGAAACCACAAACTCGACCTTTTCAACAGAAATTAAGGAAGATGCACCCCAAATTAGAACCCACTGTCAAGAAAGAACTGAATAAATTACTAAATGCAAAGATAATTTTCCCGGTGAGATGCACACATTGGGTGTCTAATCTAGTTCCTGTTAGGAAGAAAAGTGGTGAAATTCGACTCTGTGTCGACTTTCGTAACTTGAATCGTGGGTCTAATAAAGACAAATATCTCGTTCCTCTAATGGAACAAATCCTTCAGTAGGTATCTGGTTCAAAAATATTGTCTCTATTAGATGGTTTTTCGAGGTATAATCAGGTCCTCATGTCTCCCCCAGATCATCTCAAGACCACTTTTGTATCCCATGGGGGACTTATCCCTACAGAAAGATTCCTTTTGGACTTATAAATGCTGGGGCCACTTTCCAGAGAGCAATGGACATTGCTTTTCATGGTCTCGTAAATCAATCAGTAGTGGTCTATATTGATGATGTTACCATTTTCTCTAAAAATGAGAAAGATCACTTGTCTCACCGTAGGGTTGTCCTAGAACGATGCTGCAAGTATGGCATATCCATCAACCCTAATAAATTAGTCTTTGCAACAGAGCAAGGAAAAATACTTGGGTTTATAGTGTCCAAATACGAAATGATTATTGACCCGGAACGAACCCAATCTATTGCTAAACTCTCCCCTCCCTCTTCCAAAAAATTCATGCAATCCTTTTTAGGCAAGATTAATTTCGTAAGAATATTTGTCCCAAGTTTCTCAGAAATGGTAAGGCCTTTACAAAATTTAATGAAAAAGGATGTTTAGTATCATTGGGGACCCCAAGAAAGTCAAGATTTTGATTCTATTAGAAAAGAAATAATAGAATCTCCTTCCTTGATGAGTCCTGATTTCTCTCAGGATTTCACTCTTTACACTTTCACCTCCGACTGATCTTATGCTTCCGTGTTAACACAAAAGAATGTTGAAAGCAATGAAATACTCATTTCCTTCATGAGCTCAAATTTCAAAAGGGCAGAGTTGAATTACCCAGTTGTAGATCAACAGGCGTAGGTTGTTTTTAAAGCAGTGAAACACTTCCGGTCATACCTACTGAAATCCAGAACTAAAGTCATCGTCCCTTACCCTACTATAAGAAACTTGTTAGTAAAAAAGGAATTGGGTGAAAAACGAGAAAATTGGATGACATCATTACAAGAATATGACCTCAAAATAACTCCTTCACAAATTGTTAGAGGTCAAGGCCTATGAAAACTAGTGGTTGGTTCAATTGAAGGACAAGAAAGTCAAATTAACATCTCAACTGTAAATCAACACAACAGGAAACAAATCAACTATACACAAGTTGTTTCTAATTCTTGGTACGATGATATTAAATTTTATTTAACACATGGATATGCTCCCCGCTATATTGATCCTCAAAACATAAGAGCACTAATACTGAAATCTACATCTTTTCAGTTAATAAATGATGTCTTATTTCGAAATAATTTTGATGGTGTTCTTATGCGTTGTTTGGAAAAAGATAAAGCAGCGAAAGTATTATCTGAACTTCATGCAGGTGAGAATGGTCGACACTTTGGTGGAGACACCATTGCTCACAAAGTGTTAAGAGCTGGGTATTATTGGCCCACGTTGTTTAAATATGCCCACACTCTATGTCGTAAATGTATAATCTGCCAAAAGGTTGTTGGACGGGTGAAAAAGGCAACATTCCCTTTGCAACCCGTTACTGTAGATTCACCTTTTCAACTGTGGGGTCTTGACATCATAGGACCAATTAACTCTTCTTCACAAAAACAACACAAATATATCATTAGAACAATGGATTATTTTACCAGATGGTCCGAAGTTGCACCTTTGAAAGTGGTAAACATGAATCAGGTAGTATATTTCCTTAATTCACATATCATTAATCGATTCGGCATCCTCGAATGTTTAGTCTTTGATAATGTGTATTATTTCTCATCCCTGGATATGAATGTGTTTGATTTAGAAAAATGGATTAAATTGAAGTATTCTTCCAGCTACTACCCCCAAGGAAATGGTCTAGCAGAATCAACAAACAAAAATTTGGTCAAGATCATTAAGAGGACAGTTTTTGAAAACCACAAGAACTGGAATAATGCACTATTTAACGCACTCTGGGATGATAGAGTGACACAAAAACTCTCTGTTGGTAATTCCCCTTTCTTTCTCATCTATAGGAGAGAAGAAATCATACCTCCTCATGTTTTACTTCTATCTCTGCAATTATCACAGAAAGTCTAAGAAGAGGACTACCCTCCCCATGAAAGTTGAATTAACACCTTATTAAAGCTAGAGGAAGTGAGAGCACAAGCAAAGAATAAGTTGGAACAACATCAACAGACTGTAAAAAGTTGGTTTGATTCAAACTCCTCTTCAGAAAGAAACTTTGAGGTAGGAGATTTGGTTCTCAAATGGGATAAACCCCACGAGGGAAAAGGGGAACACACCAAGTTCCAGAACCTATGGTTGGGACCGTTTGTAATCCCTGAAAAACTAGGTCCCAGCTCTTTCCGTCTACACAATTTGAAGGGACAACCAGACACTTTCTCGGTGAATGGCGAAGATCTAAAAAGTTATTTCTCCTGATGATTGCAGATCCACCTCTCTATACATATTTTTCTGTTTTATTTTTCTTTTTGCCTTTTGATTTTGGTTCTTTTCATTTTGTTGGTTTTCACTGGTTTCTTAATAAATTTATGTCTAGGTCACCATTTAGTTCATGAAAGGAAACTAACAGGTTCATCATAAAGCAATAGTCGAGGTCATTTCAAAGCGTCATTACTGTAAATTTCTGAAACTCAGACTAGAAAAGGAAACTTTATGTTCATAATAGTCTTCCTGGTTTCACTTTATAATCACGAGAAGATACAATCATCATTAAAACTCTTTATGCTGTCCCTATTTTTAAAGAAAACAACTCAAGTATGCTTTACTGTCCTCGAAAAGTTTTTCTCATCAGAAAACTAAGTTCAGATCATGATGAAGGTCATCAAACAAGATTTTAAATTGAAAAATAAAAAGTTGTTTGAAGTCTGAAATTTTCAGCATCACCTCGTTCTCTTGAAGATCATAAAGTTTATGTCAAATTGTCAATAAATTATAGAGCGCTAAAAGAACTGCAAAGTGTGGGAAGTTTATGTAAACCTGCCGAGATACTGAATAGGTCTGTAGGCAGTGGGTAAATGCATGCATGATTCCAAGGCAACTTCGTCAGGGTACTAAACAGGCTTGCTAACAGCGAAGCAATGTCGGGTTCAGGAAAAGTATCAGATATAACCTTTGGTATTAATCATAAGATGTCCTTCATCTTGAATTGATAATTCTTGGATAGGGTAGAGGTGTTAGTGTGGGTTAATTGACATCCCTGTCGAGGCTATGGACGCTTGCTGGTAGGAGTGGCCTTGTCAACAGTATTGGAGTCATTTTCCTAAACATCATCTCTCTCATAATTAAAACTTGTCACTTGTTTGCATTTGGACAGAAATACATCTGACGCTAGATTGTTTGATTTTTTATTTTGATCAAGATGCTTGATTCACTGTCGACTGCTCTTTATTTTTTCAATCATTCTGATTATTCCTGACATGAACTCTATGGTGATGCAGAGATAATTGATTCTCCTAGTAAGTCGCCATTGTTGGAAGCCCCATACAATTTCGTTATTTGAACAAGAAATTACACTTTCTGTAGCTGCCTTCACCTCATCTTGTAAATATTATCTTTCTGAGATGATTACTGGATTAGTAAAGATATTCATTAATTCTTTAAAAAAAATTGTGTTTTCGTTTTATTTTCAGTATTGATTCATGACTAAAATCATGAATCAATACATGAAAACCTGGCTTGGTATTATTTTTATTTTTTATACAAGGTTTTCCTTTAAGAGTCATCATGCCTATGTCCAATTTAAATCCAACACTTGAATGATTCATCTCTGGAATGTTTTGGGTATTGATATAAGTTTTATATGCTTAGATGGTCTTACATTTGAATTATGAGAATTCCATTTTGATATATTTGAGCTCGTTGCAAAAACTATGGTTGTGATAGTCATCGAAATTAATGCACAGCTATTATACCTTGTACTTAATCCAACTCGTTGGCACAGTGAATTAATAAGCCTTTCATTATGGGTTATAGGTTTTCATGCTATGTACGCAAGGTTTTCATTACCATGAATGGTCAAGAATCAAGACCGAACCCTCGATGTTCATACTATGATTACATAGAGGCTTCATTTTGTTTGTTTCAATTTTATCCATTCAGATTTGTTTCTTTTTCTCCTTCCATTCAAACCCAAAACTATTTTGAGTCACCCTTGTTACAGTCTAGTCATATTTGTAATGTCTCATGTTGTTCGATTGGAGCCGAATGGATTCTAGGCACTTCTCTATCACGATGATGCAATCAAAGATTTAAAAGAACAGGGTTGGGATGCCTTCATCAAAAGGTTCGAAGGTTATAACCTTCATGTGGATAAAGAATTTGCATAGACTTTCGATCGATGTAGGAAAAAAATTAGATATATCCATCTAGAGGTAACTAAGGAGTTTGTGATTGAATCCATAGGGCTTCCATCCACCGGCGATAAATGGTTCAAAAACTCAAAGATTGAAGAGGTTCCATGGAGACTTTTCATGACCTCCAGGAAAATCAATTGCTGGGAAAAAGGTATCCCTATTGCTTTGGTTAAAGCTAGGTGGCACGGTCTGTTGTTGATCCTCAAACAATTTGTGACCTGTGAGGGTTGTTATGGTTTAGTTTTTCTCTATCATATACATCTTCTTATGAATTTTATAGGTTTTCAATTAAATGTTCCCTTCTATCTGTTGAGAAGCTTGTACAAAATGTCTAAAAGGTATAAGAGACAGATCCTTGACTCTAGTATTTTTCACCACGGCTTGATTAAAATGTTGTTGATTCATCGTTTGACAACCGTGGGTGATTGTTGGGATGGATTTTTAACAAGAAATGATTTTTCTAAAACCATTCTTGTAGAAACCCTTATTTCGGGTGAACCACTGATAAGAAAACAATTTGACATTCCAAATAACAAGCTAGACACTCTAAATAGAAACCCTTGAGACGAGGAACTTCCCAGTCAGTCTTCACATGAACAAGAGGTTGTTGGTTTTGAGTTGAGTGAACCCCCTATGCATGGATTAGATGTTGGCCATAATGCCACTATGAAACCCGATATCAAAAAATCTTGCAATCAAACAAAACAAAAACACATGGATCTAGGGTTTCGGAACAAAAGAGTTGGTCATGCTATTTCAAGAAAATTGAGGAATCGAACTGGACCTCATTTGAGCTTGATCGACATGATGGAGGTCAATGAGGTCTCGAACTCCGAAATTGAATATTTCCTAGTTGTGGAAGACCCAGATTGTCAAGGGTTTGGTCCTGTTGAACCCTATGACTTTGTTATGAATCTGCCACCATGTATCAAGGATGAGAAGGGGTTCTATGGGATTGGGTTTGGTCAAGGGAAAATGGTATATAAAGCTAATATGGCCATGTGTGACCGCACGCTTCACCAACAGGTTGTTCCTTTAGTACAGTGTGAGGTTTTTCTACATTGGATTGAATGATACTACACTGATATCCCCATCCTCCAGGCTCGGATTAAAACACTCACGGATCAATGTGAATCACTAGAATATGAAAATATGGGCCTTAGAGTAAATGCAGAGAGGAAAGTTAAGCGCCTTAAAATGACAGGGAACATAATAGTAAAAAATGAAAACAATGGTAAAGCCATAATCAATTCCGAGCTACCATGATCCATCTTTGGTCATTTATTGAAATGATAAAATGATTTTTTTCTTATTACTTTCATGTTATCTATTTTCAGACGAATCATTTTGAAATTAGATTTTGCTTGCTAATATAAGACTCGCTACAGAATCTTTCGATTCTGTAGCCAAGTCATTTTTAAATAAAAAATTAGTAATTAGTTGTTAATACTTTATCTAACTTATTACTGTTTCCTTTTCAGGATGTGGTAGATATTCATGTTGATCATCTGAGGGGAAACATGTTCGATTTTGCATTTAGATGATTAGTATTTCTTTTGTGTAAAAAAAACTTTTATTTTTTAAAATAACCAACTCAGTTATGAGTGGTTGTAGGCCCTCTATTTTTGTAATATTTTGATCTCATGAGATCCTATCATATATGAGGATATAGGAAGATGAGATTTCAAAACGCTTTAAATACTCTGTATTTTGTAAGTAAAGGGCATCTACACCTGGAACAAATTATGGAAAAATGACTTACATAACTTAATGGAACAACTTGAAGCAATTCGGCTTTAGTCCTATGTGAATGTTGTCCCATCTATTTTCTGTCTCTTTTATTTTGGAAAAGTAAATATGTTGTGTAGCTTTAGTCTTCATGACATGTGAATTTTCCATTTTATTTTATATTTTAATTGTTGTCTTTAATTTGCTGTTTCAATTCATTATCGTTATGATCATCATATCAATTTTAGGATCATGATCTTTATCTGATGTTAGTTGATTGATAACAAGAACATTTTACATTAAGATTTAGATTACATGTGATTGTTCATAATTATAAGATCATAGTGTATACATGTCTATATTTTGTTCTCATATACTAGCTATCGACAAACATTTGGAGTTTGTTCCAGAGGCATCATCATAATCCTATCATAGGTTTTTCTTGCAGTCAGAATAGCTGGAATATTGGATTGTACAGAAGACATAGACATGATATGAAACTCAGGTTAGCTCTATTTCAATGCATTTTGGTTTATTTTCCTATCAGTGAAACAGGGAAGTATTAGATCGGCTTTGACCATCTGTACATTCTTGTTTCATAACTTAGTTAATTCAAGTTTTATTAGATTTATAATTAGAAAACATAAAATACAAAAATGTGCTTTCTTTATCTGCTTCTGAAAACAATTACTTTTACATTGATTTTCCAAATCTTTCATTAAAACTTGCAACCTATAAATTCTATGTATAAGAGATATATTCATGTTTTTCTTTTTTGTTTAATACGTTTGTAAATAATTAGATAAAAGTTCATAGGTTATTACATTTTTAGTATTAGTTAGTTTATCTCTTTATTTTAGGACCCTATATTGGCCAACAGAGCCATTAAAACCGTTATAATAGGTTACACCAAATGGCTTGGGTTATTTAGACAACCCCAAACCAGACCTATTCTTCCAGGTGACTGCATGTCAAATTTTCCCGTCAACAAGACCGCATTATATTTATGTGGTTTTTCAGCACATGGTTTCTTTGCCGATGGTTTTCTATTTCCGGTTAAGGAATTAGGTTTTTGGACTAATCTAGATAATTGGGTTAGGGTTTTGGATGTTATTGACTCCTATATGTATTTTGTATTGTAAACATTGTAACACAAGTAATGAATATAGAATATGCTAGTTTTCCCGGTTTGGGTTTCCAGGGGAAAAATATCTATGTAATGTTTGTATTTTCCATTGTATCTTTTCTGTTCTTTTTTCTGAATATCTGTTTGCAGTAGATATTGTACAAGGTTAGAATTTACATTTGGTATCAGATATTTATTGGCTTCATGGGGATTCCTTTGTGGTCAATGGTTTGGCTTGGGACTATGATAAGCCTTGTTACAGTGGGAGATCTGTGGTATTGCTTTTTCAGGGGAAAATAAATGGCAAGCAATTCGAAGATGGAGATCGAGAAGTTTAATGGGAAATTTTTGAGCTGTGGAATCTCAATATGGAAGATTTTTTGGTGGACAAAGATGAGTGGATCGTGGTAGATCCAGGTATTGCACCTACAGGAACTTCTGCAGATGACTAGAAAAATTTGGATCGGAAGGAAAAGAGCTCAATCTGAGTGTGTATCTCCGATTCAGTATTATTGAATGCATCAGAGGAAGCTACAACCAAGGATTTATGGGAAAAGTTGGGGAAATTGTATCAGTACAAGTCACTAGTAAATAATATATTCATGAGAAAGAAGTTGTATAACCTGAGGATTAGAAATGGAGACCTAGTGGCAGAGCATTTGAATGCCTTCAATACTGTGGTAAGTCAGTTAGTATTTGTTGAGATTAAAATTTCAGATGAAGATAAATGTATGATTTTTTTTTGTTCTTTACCATACTCGTGGGATAGTTTGGTTGTGGCCGTAGGTAATAATACAACTTCCTTGAAGTTTTAAGAAGTGGTCTCATCCTTGTTGTCAGAGGAGAAGAGACGAGAGAATATGGAAGGAGATAGCACAAACACATTATTTTCAAGAGGACATTCCCAGGAAAGAAATAGAAAGAAATTTCTCAAGAGGGAGATCTGAGTCTAAGGGTATATCTAAATCTCCCAAAAAGTTTGTAAGGGTATGTTGGATATGTGGAAAATAAGGGCACTACAAGAAGCAGTGTAGATCCAAAGTTGAGAAAAAGAAGGGATCTAGAGAATATTCTTCTATAGAATAAAATACCTCAAAGGAAGAAGGAGGGGATGTGTACTTGGCCTCTTCAAGAACACATGCAGATCATTATGCTTGGTTGGTTGACTCTGGTGCATCCTCTCATATGACTCCCCACATGGAGTGGTTCTGCGAATATGAAAGGTATGATGGAGGTAATGTTTTCTTAGGTAATGATTCGACAACCAAAATCATAGGAAGAGGAAGAGTCAAGTTAAGGCTCATATATGGAAGGATTAGAACATTGTCTGGTGTTCTACACATCCCAGGTTTGGCCAAAAATTTGATTTATGTAAGTAAAATGGATGATGCAGGGGTAAAAACAATATTTGAAAAGGAAACCTACAGGATGGTTTGAGGAGCAATGGTGTTGCTGAGGGGAGTTCAGTTTGGAACTCTGTATAAGATGCAAGGAAGCACTATTAGTGATGGGTGTAATAGTTCCATTATTCCTGATATTTTAGTTAAAGAAGAAAGAACTCCTACAGTCTCTAGAGAAAAGGTTATGATGTGACATCAAAGACTGGGGCATATCGGAGAGAACGGTCTTCGACTACTACATGGTAAAGGTATGGTTGAAGGCATGTATAACTGCTCTTTCGATTTTGATGTCTATGAACATTGTCTATATGGGAAGCAGAATCGGGTAAGATTCCCCTCTGGTGCAACGAGGGAAGAAGGAATTTTACAGCTAGTTCATAGTGATGTTTTTGGACCTGTGTCAGGTCCCATCATTGGGAAAATCAATGTACTATGTCTCATTTATAGATGACTTATCGAGGAAGACTTGGATATATTTCCTTAAGAATAAATCTGAAGTCTTTGACAGGTTTAAAGAGTTTAACGCTCTTGTTGAGAATGAAACAGAGAAAACAATTAAGGTGTTGAGGATAGATAATGGTGGAGTGTTTTGTGAAAATGAATTTGAAGAATTCTGTAAGAAGTGAGGTATAGCAAGGTAGAAGAATACTGCATATACACCTTAACATAATGGAGTTTCAGAAAGGGTGAACAGGATGCTGATGGAAAATGAAAATTGCATGCTCAGTGGTGCCGGGTTAGGGAAAGAATTCTAGGTAGAGGCAGTAGGTATTGCATGTTACTTGGTCAACAAATCACCCTCATCAACGTTGGACGACAAGACTCCATAAGAGGTATGGAATGGTAAGGAACCTTCTCTCACACATATCAAGGTTTTTAGCTGCGATGCATATGTTCATGTTGAAAAAGAAAACATGAGTAAGCTGGATAAGAAGGTTGAAAAGTGTATCTTTATTGGATATAAAGATGGTTTCAAAGGTTATAAGATTCAGAACCCAGAAACTAAGAAGGTAGTGTATAGTCAAGATGTGGTATTTAGATAAATGAAGGATGTTGTTAAACAGGAAGCCCTACCAAGTAAGGAAGAACTAGAGAATATAGAGTTTGATTTAAAGGATGATGAATTAGACTCTACAGAAGAAAATGAATCAGAAGAAGAAGATCCTCATACTCTAGTATTGAGGAGATCAGATCGAGAAAGAAGGCTACTGGAAAGGTATAGTCCATCTAATTTCTGTTCAAATTTGGCTTTGTCTATTACTGATGATGATCCTAGAACATTCAGGGAGGCAGTGGATTCAGAGGATGGAAACCTCTGGAAAAGGGCCATGGACGAAGAAATAGCATCTTTGGATAAGAATGAGACCTGGGATGTAGTGGAGTTTCCAACTAGAGGAAATCCCATTGGCAACAAATGTGTATTTAAAAAGAAGTTGAATGGGGAAGGAAAAGTGGAGAAATAAAAATCTTGGTAAGTAGAAAAGGGTTATTCCTAGGTTGAGGGAATTGATTTTGGTGAGATTTTTTCTTCTGTTTCCAAGTTAACCTCCATAAGATTTATGTTATCTGTTGCTGCTGCATTTGATTTTGAAATAGAGAAAATGGATGTGAAGATAACATTCCTACATGGGGATCTGGAAGAAGTAATCTATATGAAGGAACCAAAAGGTTATGTTGTGAAGGGAAAGGAGGAGCTGGTATGCAAGCTGAAAAAGTCCCTGTATGGTTTAAAACAATCACCATGAATGTGGTATCAAAAATTTTGATACTTATATGTTGGGACTTGGCTTCACAGGAAGAAAAGAAGATCATTGTGTGTATTTTAAATTAATTGGTGATCATTTGATTTATTTGGTCTTATATGTGGATGACATGTTGCTGATAGGAAACAACATGGAGATTATCCAGGATGTGAAAACTCAGTTGTCCTCTAAATTTGACATGAAGGATCT
>JZKD02S1918465.1:165843-181663 GCA_000966675.3 Picea glauca
CCTGCACGGCTCGAATACCTCAACCCCACTCTGGGCAACAGAGAACAAAAGTTCAACTGCTTAGCCTCCTCGACGCACTCTATGCGGAGGTATTCAACTGCACTCGATGCAGGAACCTCCTGGCCTAAGAAGAGAAACAATTGAATCTCATTCTCTCAGGTTCCTAACCTGATATGCAATCACATAAGCAGCGTATAACAAATAAGCATAAAATGAAGCAAACATACACAAGCACAATATCAGCAACACACAGAGGTCAAACACATCCATGGAATTGAATCAGGGCTCTTCCTATTAATTCAAATAACTGTACATGGATGTTTCTTCACAAGCTCTCTGCTCTGCTCTCTCTTGCTCCTGTATGAATGAATCCCCCCTACAATGATACACGGGAGGGTATCTATACTCCGTTTTCCCTCTCTAAACTAAAACTGTCTAATCTACAGTTAATTATTCTATCTACCTGCATTAACTCTAAGTAAATGCCTCAGCTACCTAAGGACTAGAGTTTATCCGCTCAAGGTCCGTTACAAGGTACGGTGCGCTTCATCTCATCAAAACATTAATGTTTGGCGCAACCATATATTACAATGGTTCAAAATTTAGGATGCCGGCGCTTTCCATCTGTTCCTTTTCCTTCACGTGCTGCTCGGTTGATAGTTCGTGGATGCTCTCGTGGATGCTCCTGCATCAATAAGGAACTCATATACTTGCATTGGAGATAAAATATTCTTGCATTGGTATGCATGAAAATTTGAGATATTGCAACTGTTGTAGATGGATCTATTTCTACATGTTATAGGCTTTCTTGTGCCCTAGGGGTGTCTTGATTATCCAATTAATTCTATTTGTTGTTATAAATTTATGTTAAAACCATTAGGGATACTGCAAAAACATATTTTATTCACTTATTGTTCACTTTTCAACCTCTAAAAGTCACTAGAAAGCTCCCATAATTGTTCTACTAATTGAACGCTATCTTTTGGGTGGATTGTTTATTGATTTTGGTGGGTAGAATTTTTTTTTTGTAGAAATACTTTTATACAGATATAATTTTGTTACAATACTTGTTGATAACTCTATTTAACGACCCATTAATTGGTACCAAATCTTGCTCTAACTATTGGGAATTTATCTAGTCATTGCTAGCTTTGTTGCCATCATCTTGCACTAGGTTTTGGTAGTCTAATTTGTAGATGAAATAACTCATTTACCAAATAAAATATGTTTCCATTCTATTTAATTTTTTGGAAAAACAAGGTTTCTTGATGATTCCCCACTAGTTGAAAGCTTTATTTATCATTTTTTGTCGTGTTCTAGGTAGGGATAACATTGTTTTGTATGTAGACAACTTTTCCAAACATTTTCCCTTCTCACAAGACTCTTCAACAAGTCTTTTTCCATCTCCTAAATTCGACCTCTAGGGGCATCCTCTAATATTCTTTCACTTTCCATATCAATCCCCCTAGGGTCACCGAGGATTCCCCCCTTGTGGTGATTTTCATCATCACTAAAGTGAGGGGAGTGTTTATATAAGGTGATAGTGGGTAAATTATCCCACAATTGTCAAACCTTTGTGGTTTGGTTTGGGATTTTTCCAAGCTACAATTTGTGCAATAACGACACTTGGAAAGATATCCCAAATCTTTTTTCCTAGTTTTTTTGGCGAATCCACTTGAGGGAATTTCCCTTATCCCCTTTGATGAACTTTCCAAGATCATTTGGAGAATCCACAACCCAAGAACCCACCATTCCCCAAATCCATTCTACAAGGAAGATTCAAGCCTTTCAAGGCTTACAAAAGAAGGCCTCCTCATAATTCTCATGTTTTCAAAACCTTGTTCCAAGGTAAATTTCCCCTCACCCCAATGGATCATTCTTGGGCTAGTAGCCTTTACAAGAATTTGAACCTAACCACCATCCCCGGGTATCCCAATACCATTCCTAAAGACTCTCATAAATGGTTTCCAAAGTTCACCAAGAACAACATTATCACACGAGAATATCATCTTGAAGCTATTGGTGTAGCTATGGAAGGTAGTGGTATTGAACATGAGGACATTGCGATGAATCTATTAGCTATGTCTCTTGAAGAAGATTTTGGAAAGTGGTACAAAGGCTTACCTGACAACCACTTGGCATCCTATGAAGCTTTTGCTGAGTTGTTCAAGGATATATTGACAAAAAATAAGGATAGAGGAATGTTATTGATTTAGTTCAATTAGATTAAAAGAAAAGAAAATGAAAAAGTGAAGGAGTTTGACACTAGATTTGATAGTGTACATAGTCAAATCCTAAAGGATGTATGTCCATCAAATGCAGCTTCTCTCCTCCTTTACTTGAATTCTTTTGAAGGACATTTTGGTTTTATTCTAAAAGAAAGGATGCTTGATAGTTTGGGAAAGGCTAAAGAATGGAGTGCTCATATTGAACATCTCATCAACTCAAATATTAATCCCTTTCAATTTACCAATATGGAACCAAATACGAAGAGCTCTACCAATGTAGTCCAGGATCCAATTACACTCATAAATCAGAATTGTATAACAAATACTCAGTTCGTTCGGACTCCTAGTCAAATCATGAACAAATTGACAACTCTAGAGAGGTATCATCACTCATCAAAAACTTTTTTTATCATATATTCAAACGCAGGATGAAAACCAAGGCAACAACAAGAAGCCAAGGCACCTGATACATTGGATACAATTGGGATGGTCAACTTGGAGGCATTACCATGGTGTTTTCATTGCCAATAGCTTCATCCAGAGGATGAATTCTTGAGAAAGACAAGGGAAAAATATGCAAGTGCCATGGAAAACTTGAACTTCATTTATATTTGTACTCTCCAACCTAATGATGAGTGTATTGCTATCATTGAAGAACAACATGCATAGTTAATGAAAAGGGTAGCAAGATGAACTTGGTTGAAAATTTTGAATCAAATGGAAGAAGATATAAAAGATAAATTGAGAAAGAAGGAGATCTTGACTTATGCCAGGAGAAAAAAAGTGTTAGTTCCATCACCTCAAGTAGTGGAGAAGGATGTATCTCAAACATCCCCGGTTAAGGACACCCCTCCACTGACTCTAGCTAGCAGAGAAGTTCCTCCACCTCCTCCACCACCAGTGCATGACTTGATTTCAAAGCCTACACCATCAAAGAAGAGATTCATATGAATATAGATGTGCCCAACATGATGGTAAAGATGAACATGTCAGTATGTATGCTAGATATGTGTGAGATCCCTTTTGTAAGAAGAGAAGTTTTGAAGGAATTAAAGGTTCAAGATGAAGCAGGAGATCCCCTGGTTATCCTAAATACTATGTATCATGGAAGACAAGGAGAGGAAAACCCTCCTTTTTATCTTTCTTTCGCTATAAATGATTTCCATTTGAATAATTGTATGGTGGCTTTCAGAGCCTTAACAAATATGATGTCCTTGAAGGTTATGAAACAACTTGGTTTGAATTAAACTTGCCCTCATGGAAACGTTTGTGATATTGATTCAAGGAAGGCCAAAGTGTATGGTGTCATAGATGATGTTGAAGTATATCTATAGGAATTCTCTCATATTGGAATTACCATGACTATAGTGGTGATTGATGTCTCAAATGCTTGGAGCATGCTCTTGTCAAGAATTTGGTCAACTACCCTTGGGGGTTTTCTCTATATGGATCTCACTCACATGCATATTCTTATGGGAGATGGTATTTTTGAGGTTAGATATATCCGAAATATGGTCAAGAGTCATGTAATGGATCCTAATCACCTTGATTATCATAGTGATTGTGAATATGATGTGTCACCTCACATTATTGAGTATGGTCCTTCATATTTTCCTTTTGCGCAAGAAGATTGTATTGACACTTTACTTCCAAGGACTAACAAATACAAAGAGAATCTTTCAAAATAATGAAGAAAGGATCCAGGCTCTATCAAAATACTCAAGAAGGATGAAGAGCGAGAAAAAACTATTAAATATATGATCAAGGAAAAACCGCCTTCACAACCCTACATTGAAGATCTTCCTTATGTTTATTTTGAAGAAGGAAGACTTGCACTCATGTGGGATAAGAGAAAGGGAACACGAAAATACGAAAAAGAAGAGTGAAATTTTGTGGCTTGGCCCTTACATCATCAACAAGAAGTCTGATAGGGGTACTTGTTATTTATCTTCTATAGACGAGAGGAAGATTCCATTTCCAGTTGATGGGTCTATTCTCCATCCCTACATCAAAAAAACTTGACTTCTTCAGGGCCTTGGCCCCATGTAAGTAGGTCGTTCATCTTGATTTATTGCATTTTCATTTTGTTTTCTCATGGTATCTTAGTTGTATTTATATAGATTTTCATATTCATATGTCATTTAAACATTGTTTTATTCACATTTATGCATAGTTTTTTATTACATTTTTTTGATCATATTACATGTTATAGTTAGAATCTTTTGAAGAAAAATGAAAATTTTTCTTTTTAAAGAAATAGTTGTCAAATTTGAAATTTTTGATCATATGAATAAATAGGTGAGTGTGCCACCTTCAATATACCAATGCTTTGTTTGTTTAAGTGTGTGTAGGCATAGGTTTCATGAGAAGATGCTAAGGTTCTGACATACTCTACATCGAGCACATGTCCCCAAGTAGGAGCCATATGTTATCCCCCCATGCCTAGGGATAACTAAGGAGATGATGTCTCGAAGACTGCAAGTTGTAGACATGGAGTGCCAAGAGATGGATGAATAGACAAAGCCCTTCCATTTACCACTCATCACCATTTCATCGATGGCATCAAAATTCACCACACCAAATTCGCCCACATAGGACATCAGATATTGCTCCATGAGGTAACAATTTTGGTGTTGTGGTAAGTGTCATTTTAATAATTCAAGCATTTGAACATCTTGCAAAGTATCCTATATTTATTTTGAAAATGTTTTCTTGGAAATTATGCCTCATTTCACCTTGGTGGTTGGCATGTTTTCCTAGTAAGTGGATCACCCTCGGGAAAAGGGTTTCTACTTGGGGGTCTCCTTAAAGGGTCATCATACCATTCCCACACATACTTATCACTTTCCATACTTCTTCACCTTTGTTTCCTTGTCTTTTGTTTTTTTGAGCATATTGACCCAAGAAGGGATTATAACTCATTTCATGGGAATAAGGGGTTGAAGGCTCAAAGGCTTGTAGTTGGAAAAAGATAAAATCCAATGAACTATCCTCTAGATTCTCTCCCTAAGGTTTTGATATCAATGAAATGCTTCTCCACAAAATTCAAGTACCTTTAAAACAAAACACATAACTAAATGTCCCACTTTTGAGGGAATTCATTTGTGACATCTTTTACTTTCCTTGCACATGGAACTCAATACGTTCCTAGATTCAAGTGACATTGTGATACCCTTTAATTTTCCTTTCAGATAGTACTCAATGTTCGGACCTTAACCAATTAATGGAAAATAAAGGGCTTGGAAAAAGGTTGCACTGAAAATGAGTATGCAACACACCCTCTACAAAGGCACCCATAAATGAGATATGAGCCCTTTTATATCAAGAAACCCCATTCCAAAAGTCACACCCCCATCCATCTCATACTCGTCTACATGACTTAGAGAGGGTATTCTTGGGAAACACTTCCTGACTTGGGAGATTATATACCCAATAGGGCACCATGACAACCCTCCCATACTTAAATTTGGCAAGTTGTATAAGGTCTTTGAGCATTTGTTTATTCATAAAAAGGGGGATTTGATGCACATGTTTGGGTGGTTATTTTTTTAAATATGGATTACTTGGCATGATACTTGTGACTTATGGACCCTTGGAGGGTGTACTTGTTTTTCTTCGTAGGGCGTTTCTAGGTGAACTCTTGTTCGTGGAGGCATAAGGGTGTTTGGACCTCCATAGGGGTATGAATCCCACAGGTTATATGATGCGCCCCCTCTCATTGAACATTTGGGGGGATTAACATTGACTTTGGAGGAACTTGGACACTATAAGATGATCACATTGTGGCCCCTTGTGCCTAAATGTTGGTCTTGAAAGGCCTAAAATGTCATCTTCTATTCCCTAGAGATTGCATGGAGGCTATGGTTTGCTGGGGTTTTCAGGGTTTGCTGGAGAGGGAAACACATGGAATGCACTAGAGTACTGGGTGGTAGGGAACATGGAATTTTCAGGACCAACGATCTTCATCAACAAGAAAAAAACTCATTTTGGAGGCTTACGTCACCCTCTAGTGAATGACGTAACCACTAAAAAGGTAATTACTTTATGTATTTTGTAATTTGAAGTTGTAATAGGAAAATTAAAAGGTTGAACTCTCTAATTTGTTTTTGAATTTTATAAAAGTGGACAAATTAGGGTTAGATAACCTCATATAAATAAAGGTCATCTCAACCTCATTTTGTCATCATGTGCTTGAGAATTACATACTCTCTTAGCTGGAATTTTCTCCCTACATGGGAAAATCCCTCTCTCTCTCTCTCTCTCTCTTGTTGTATTATGGATGTTTATTACTTGTCTATTGGAAGGAAGGATAGTGATATCTCTTGATCCTCATTTTCTTGGTGATGTGATGGAATGTTCTTGGTAAAGAATGGTTTTCCATGTTATCTCTTGAAATTGGTAAGGAATTTTTTGTGTAAGTGTGTTGCTTCTTCTTCTTTCAAGGTTAATTTGTCTAGATATTTGGAGGAGTATAAGGGTATACACCCTCCATCAAGATCCATATTTATTTTCATTAAAAAATTCTCTTTTGGAAAGGTTGCTACAAGGAGTAAAAGGACTTACACCCTTGTAGATTTACCTTGCTAGGATTTGTTTTCTCTTGGGAGTAAAAGGGATTACATACCTAGAATAGCAACAAACCCTAGCTTATGCACAAGAGACTCCATTGAACCAATTAATAAGGTGCTCATCTACTTGCATTGGAGATATAATATTCTTGCTTTGGTATGCATGAAAATTTGACATATTGCAATTGTTGTAGTTGGATCTATTTCTACATGCTATAGTATTTATTGTGCCCTATGGGTGTCTTGATTGGCCAAGTAATTATCTATGTTGTTATAAATTTATTCTACAACACTTAGGGCTACTGCAAAAACATCTTTTCTTCACTTATTGTTCACTTCTCTACCACAAAAAGTCACTAGCAAGATTCCATATTTGTTCTACTAATTGAATGTTATCTTTTGGGTGGATTGATTGTTGATTTTGGTGGGTAGAATTTGTTATTGTAGCAATAGTTTACTAAAACCATAAGGATATTACAATAGTTGATGATACCTCCAATTAATAGTGATCTAGAATATATTTGCAGAATGAAATGAATACATATTATTATCAAAAGATGCTTAACACAGAATAATAGATATACAATAAAATTGGTTTCTAGTCAATAAGGAAATAAGATGAAACTATAAAATGCAGCATAAACAAGCTTGCTAGAATGGCGTTGGCTTATCTCTGAGAAGAGATGTGACGACTATGAGCATTTGCAATAACATGATTACAATGAGTCTCTAAAGACATTTTTACAATAAACATGAATGTCAAAAACACTAAACATCCAAAAAACTTAACCCTAGGAGATGAAGCACCAAAATTCATGTGGGCCCCATTTGGGTAAGTTAGTACATCAACTTCCCGCGGTTGTAACGTTTGCATATGATCTCTGTTTTAGACGAATGATATCCCATTGGAAAGGTATATCTGAGGACTAAACATTTTGTTGATATCTATCACATCTAATTGTGGCAAGCCCTAAAAAACGATGTTTAGGGCCTCAAAACGACCCCACAAGTCAATGACCCGAAAACTAAGGAAAAAATGCCAAACTAGAAAAATGTCAAAATGATCCAATTAGAATAGGTGGGATGCCACCGACATCCATCTTGATCAAATCGCCCCTTAATTGCTATCAAATCTTTCTCTAACTATTGGGAATTTATCTAGTCATTGCTAGCTTTGTTTCCATCATCTTGCACTAGGTTTTGGTAGTCTAATTTGCAGCTGATATAACTTGTTTACTACAGAAAATATATTTCCATACTGCTATAATTTTTGGGACATAAATTTTTCTTGTAGATTCCCCACTGGTTAGAGGATTTTTTTATCGTCTATTGTCTTGTTATAGGAAGGGCTAACATTATTTTACAGGTACACAACTTTGCCAAACTTTTTCTCTTCTCACAAGACTCTTTCCATCCTCTCATATCCTTTGAATTTCCATATCAATCCCCCTAGGGTCACCCTGGATTCCCCCCTTGTGTTGATTTTCATCATCACTAAAGTGAGGGGAGTATTTATCTAAGGTTATAGTGGGTAAATACTCTCATAGTTGTCACACCTTTGTGGTTTGGGTTGGGATTTTCCCAAGCTACAATATGTGATATAACAATATCCAATATGTGATACGATTAACACAGAATAACAGATATACAGTAAAACTTGATTCTATTCAATAAGGAAATAAGATGAAACTGTAAAATGTAGCAGAAATAACCTTGCTAGAATGGTGGTGGCTTATCTCTGAGAAGAGATGTGACGGATGCGCTCATTCGCAAGAACATGATTACAGTGAGGCTTTGAAGGACTTTTTACAATAATCTGGAATTTCAAAAACCCTAGACATACAAAAAAACTAACCCTAGGAGATGAAGCGCCAAAAGTCATGTGGGCCCCGTTTGGGTAAGTTAGTAAATCAACTTCTGAGGGTAGTAACTTTTGCATATGATATATGTTTTAGGTGCATGGTATCCCATTGGAAAGGTCTGTCTGAGGACTAAACATTTTGTTGTTATCTATCAAAGGTTATTTTGATTGTGGTGAGCCATAAAAAACGTTGTTTAGGGCGTCAAAACAACCCCGCAAGTTAGGGACCCGAAAACTAGGGAAAAAACTGCCAAACTAGAAAACTGCCAAAATGAGCCAGTTGGAATAGATGGGGGGCCACCGACATCCAGCTAGATCAAATATCCCCTTAATTACTACCAAATATTTCTCTAACTATTGGGAATTTATCTAGTCATTTCTAGCTTAGTTTCCATCATCTTGCACTAGGTTTTGGTAGTCTAATTTGCAACTAATATAACTTGTCTACTGCAGAAAATATATTTCTATACTGCTGTAATTTTTGGGAAATAAAGGTTTCTTGTTGATTCCCCTCTTGTTAAAGCCTTTGTTTATCATCTATTGTCTTGTTCTAGGAAGGGATAACATTATTTTGCAGGTACACAACTTTTCCAAACCTTTTCCCTTCTCACAAGACTCTTTCCATATCCTAACTTTGACCTCTAGGGGCATCCTCTCATGTCCTTTGAATTTCCATCTCAATCCCCCTAGGGTCACCCTAGATTCCTCCCTTGTGGTGATTTTCATCATCACTAAAATGAGGGGAGTATTTATCTAATGTTATAGTGGGTAAATACTCACATAGTTGTCACACCTTTGTGGTTTGGGTTGTGATTTTTCCAAGCTACAATATGTGATATAATAGTATCCACTCCCTGCCCCCCATACCCTCCCCACTTGGCTAGTTATATGAATCATTGAAATTTTTCATATTCAAACTTTTGTGCCCTTATCCCAATGGAACACTTCTCCTTTAAATTTTTCTTTGTTATGATTGTTGACTATTTTAATAAATAGTTCTCGTGATTTATGGGTAATATCATGAGGCTGCATGAATTTTCTAGTTGATGGATTTCTATTAGGATTTAATTTTTTATAGATTCTATTTTATAAGCATTTATAAACATTTTTGTAATCGTTTTTAGATTCAAATTGTAACAATGAGATTACATTTTTTTGTGATTTTTCTAGAATATTTGTAAAATCCAAAAAAATAAAATATTAGTTAATTATCTTAATATTCTAAAAAATACTTTTCCATTCCCACAAAGTATTTGTAATCAACCCATGTTGCCATAAATTGGTGAGTTGAGCTTTCCCACCTTACAACAAACAAATTAAATACAATACACACAATAAACAAAATGCATTTTCTTTTGTAAGATATCTAATTGTATTAAAATAAATAAGAAAAATTGCAATTGTTCTATAGTTGGGCTACTGCTTTGGAAACCATCCCAGTTGTAGAACAAGTTCTTCATCAGGATATGAACCCGGGATATACTTTTAAAGAGATAAAGAGTTATTCAAGTATTTACATCAGAATTCAAAAATATGTTTTTCTTGTCAAATGGTTGGTGGTAAAGATAAGATACAAAATAACAATGCCTTCTTTCAAAATGAGAGAAACTCATATCCAAAAGCTAGGAAGAGGAAGGTTTTTCCTTGTAAGGAACCTGTGAGGGTTCCTTGTCTAAATCACTAAAAGTGATGCCTAGTTTTGTCACGATGATTATGAGATTATTTTCCTGTATTTTGATCTAGGTAGATATCGATGGACACTATTACACATTATTTTCGTCACCTCTATGACTGTTAATGATGTAAACCAATCGTTTGTCTTTAGAAGGATCAATGGTGTTAATCATTGAAGAAGAATGAAGATACTTTTATCGAGATATATGAAATTATACTTTTCCTTTGTCAAAAAACTTAGAAAAAGGGATCGCCACACCTTTCTTAGTGTTAAGTGTACGACGATCTAGGATTGTAGCAGGTCGCACCACAATGGATTGTGACGTCGTTGTAGTTTTCTCAGTGTTAAGGGTGCGACAATTTTTGTACGGAGGAAAAAGAGGAATTTCTCGAAAGTTCTAGAATAGAAGCTTCGAGGGTGAGGTGTCCTCCAATCGGTTTGGATCTAAGTCACGTCCCTGATCTGATGGGATCATCCTAATATCCTTAACCTATCATTTTCATCTTATAAAAGGAAAAGAGTTCTCATGGGATAAATTAGTTAGCTAGAGCTTGATTGGGTTTTTGGAATTAGCTTGGGGTTTGATGAGTTTTGATAGACTTCTAATTTATGTTTTCAAGATAGATTGTTAGTACCTCAAACTTACAGTCTCATAATCCGTGGAGCAGAAGTGTGTGGGAAGCAAGGAACTGTTGGAAGGAACCTGACAACATCAAGGCATCTCGTTGTATCTTTATTCCAAATTATTTAATATATATATATACTTTTCTTTCCTATATGAACGTTACTTGTCCATATTGTATGATTCCTTGATCACATACATAATTTCATATCAAATAGACTATGTTATTCTTGTCTTTCATGGCTTGTGTTTCTTTGTAGATACTTCTCCATAAGCCTTACGAACGAGCTGGGATCACATTGGCAAGGTCAGGTCTACAACATTTAAAAGGTATGTTTTGGATCTTCTTCTTATTTGAGATCTAAAATATAAGGAAAGTTTAGTATGTTGTCTTCTTTTGTTCTAGTTTCAGGGTGAAACTAGGGATATTAGTTTGTGCCCGCACTTACCGATTTGTATGATAAAAAAATTGGTGACCATACTAGAGAATGGATTGTTCTCCTAGTTTTCCTTGATTTCTTTCCTTCATTTCCTAAGTTTATTATTTTCTAAGTCACTAGGAGATCCAAATTGACTCTCTGATTGTTTAATTTCACTAGAAAACCTTCATGCTTTTTATTTTTTTCATTTTTCCTTTGATCGTCGCACCCTGATTTGAGAGACAATGTGACAATCTAGGATCGATGCACTCTGCCTATTAGACATAGTGAAACATCATCGCACTGTACTATTCTCTGGCTTGAAATGATCTAGGATAGTCACACTGTGCTAGCTGGTAGCCCGTGGTAATTTTGTGAAAAAAATTAATTTTTGAATTTTTTTCCTCCCAGATCTGTGATGAGTGTTTGGGGTGATTTGTTAGGTCTAGTTACAGTCTACTTGACATCTTTGAATATGTTTTTAGCTATTTTTTCTTTAATTTTTTCTCGAATATTTGAGATATATTGCTTTGAGTGTCTTTCAGTTACAAAGCATTGTTTCTTTTCTTTAGAATTGTTTAGTGAAAGAACACTTCTTTTTCTGAATAATTCACGTTAAGAGAGAAAATTTGTTTGGGTTTCTTTGTTTTATAGAGATTTTCTATTGCTTTTAGCTATATTTGAAAATACAAAATTTTAATTTCTTGCTTTGCATTAGACTAGGGGCATCCTTGCATTTAAAGTAGTGAAATTGCATGGTTTTTGGCATTTTTGGCCAAGAATCGTGTATTGGTGTACAATATCTTTGTCTCATTTATTGAATATATTGATATTGTTTAGTTTAATAATATTTTGGGACATTGTGCATCTGGTATTGATTAACATTTTCTCCTTCTCGTAATATATATTTCATTGAAGTGAAATATTTTCATTCTCATTTCTTTGCATTGTTTAGAGTCGGTCAAAACATCATTTAGTCCACACCATTTTCCTTTTGAGTAAACAACACCCTTAAAATAAAACGCTTATAAAAATTGATTAGACATTTTATATTTTCCGGTAGAAAACCTACATTATCTTAGGGTGTAGGGATTTGGAATAGGAGTGAAAGATAAATTTCCAAAGTTGTAAACAAACATAGAATCTTGTTCTAGTGAGTGGTAAATCCACTTATTACATTTTGTCCTAGGAAGCCCTTCTAACACAAGGGTCAATCAAGAGGTCGCATTAGGGCCGATAGAGTTACTCACCCTGCTTTGTTGGTCTTACTGTAGATATTGCGCGTATTATTGAGGGTCACTTGAGAAGAAAATTATGTGCGGACCTTCTTGAGGCGATTTCAGGCTTAGATACCCTGCCCTTGCGTGTGGATCAAACTTCTAACTGCTTCCCCATGTATCATTGTTGTAATTTGTAACCTTAGTAGCCTATCTCTTTAGAGTTTTTACACAAGGTGACTGTGGAGGGGCAAGTCTTTACGGTACCTGGAATTGACGTTGGCCAAACTAACTCTGGCTCCTTGGAGGGTATACCCACGTTTATGTGTGGGAGCTTGCACCAGGGTGTAAGTCCATTAAGAAGGTAGTGAAGGTAACTTTTCCACCCAATCTATCTCATCCCTTTCTTACATTGTTCTCACGACATTGGATTTCATCACCAACTAGTGCGTTCATTGTGAGAACGTTTTGTTTGTTTGATTGCTTCATATATTTTTAGCGTGTTTTGTTTATTTTCCCTAGAGGAATCTAGGTTGGATATTTGTTTAACGACATCAATCCCCAGAATGACCAATGAAGAAACTCCTACTCCAGGGGAGCCTTTTGTTTTTTCTTCTTACAGAAACGTTGACCCTCCTCGCATCACTACTTTGATTCTTCCAAATCTCACAATTGGATTACCGTTATGGTTGTTTTCCACTCAGGTAGTCTCGAATGCAATGAGTGTTTCGGTTGTAAGAAATCCCCCCCAAGAGCATAAACCTCATGTTGATCCTTCATTGTCTTCACCAGTAATATATTCTTTGCCTTATTCACTTGCAAGGTCTTCTTTCGTTTCATATTCTTCGCCGAGTGAAAGCTCTGAAGCTAGTCACCCAGTGGAAAAGAAGAAGAAGAAAAGGAAGATTAAGAAGAAGAAAATAAGCAAGGGTCCAAACCTCCAACCACTACTGGACATGTTGAAAAACCACCAGTTATTGATAATTATGCTAGGAGTGTTGATGATGCCAAGATCACTCAAACAACCTGTAAGCCCAAGTACCCTTGCAGGATTTGTAAGAGTAGCCATATTCTTAAGGATTGCCCTGGTCTATCCAAGGTAATAGAAGCATGGTCTACAAATCTTCTCAAACCCATGTCATCAACTAGTCAATATACAGTTGGGTATAATAAAAGCAAAATCAAGTTCTCGTGTATGTTATGTGGAGGGAATCATCAAACTCACCTTTTCCCTCACATGGACGAAGCCTCAAAATTACTCGAAGACATGACTATTTCCCAACCTCAACTTCCAACTTCTTTCCACGCGATTTCTCTCACCCCACCTATAGTTAATGGAATGATCAATCTGGTCCCTTCATTGGTTAGTATGGTTGATCAGGTAGTCAATATGGTCACATCCTTAGTTGAACTAGTTGACCAAGTGGTCGATCTGATCCCATCCTCAGTTGATCCCACTCTCTCGTTAGAGAGTGAAACCCAAGCAGTCGATCCATTTTCAGTTGTCAACCCCATTCTCTCCTTGGACAATGCAACCCAATTGGTTGATCTGATCCCATCATCGGTCGTTCCTACTCTCCCGCTAGAGAGTAAACCTAATACTACTCATGTTTTTTTGTTGATACAGACACTACCGTGTTGGGGGGCATTCCTCCTTCTCTTGTGGAACTACCTCCAAATAATGAGGCCATCCTTTTTGATTGGGGTGTGCTAACTGGGCCTTGTCTTCCCTTTCACATTCCTTTCAAGATTACAACAAAAGTTTATGTGCAGGATGTTCCTCAGACGTTGATAGACGCAGGTGTGTCCGTTGGTATTTTTTCCTCTATTTATTGGAAATATTTGGGTTATCCTCATCTTTTGTTGGTTACACAGAATCTATTAGCTTTTAACAGAAGAACCAGACAACCTTTAGGGACCCTTCCTCAGTTTCCCATAACTTTGGGAGGGAAAACTATTTTTATTGATGTCATGGTAGTCCAAGACCCCTTGGATTTTGATTTAATCCTTGGGAGAGATTATTTCTATGGCATGAAATCTATTGTGTCTACTCTTTTTCATCTAATATATTTCCCTTATGATGGAAGAATTGTGACTATTGATAAACTTTAGTTGGTTGGCCCTGAATAGACCATGAACTCAAAGACTTCCCTAAATGGTTCTTATATCCAGATGGTACCACCCCCGCCACAGGTCAATTATGTGGTGTTGTCTCCCGTGCCTTCAACTGTCGATGAAGATGAGCCTCTCATTGTACACTCAGTCTCTTATGACTTACATCCAGTAGTTGACATGGTGATCTCTTCAATAAGGATTTTAGAGCTTGGTCTCCTTACCACTGTCACAACCCTCAACATGTGTTCCTTCCAAAGTATGTTTCTTCCATCAAGTGAAGATCTCTTGGAATCCATGACTAAGTTTTGTCCCTTGACATGGTGTCCTTCCAGAGCATTGTATTCTTGGAATCCATGATCAAGAAGAGGATTTTTGAGCATGGTTTTCTAATTTCAAGCTTGTTAAAAAATGAAACCAACTATGAGGATATTTTTGTGTCTCTGTAGAAACCCCGTTAAAAAATGAAACAATTCCTACGAGCATAGTTATTGTTTCTATGTCAATATTGTTAAAAAATGAAACAAAGGTCTAGGGATTGAACTTGGATTCTCGAGCATAGTTCCTATTCCTTTGTCAAGCTCGTTAAAAAATGAAATACATTTTCCCCCCTCTTCGATTGAGTCAAGAAATTCGTTACGTATAGTATTTGAATCTTCATTTCCTATGCCTATTATGTTAAATGAAACGAATCTTGCGGGGCAATGCTTTCAGCCTTTGGACTTCATGATGAATTTAAACTGCTAGCTTCTTAAGTTGGGGGATAAGTACCAACCATCCTTGGATAATGCATTGGGAAGCCTCAAGCATAGTTTTATCTGGTTCAATATTGTTGATCCAAGTGGATATCAAGGGCCACCCACCTTTTCCAGATGGCTCAAAACAGTTTTCTGGCCATTTCGACAATTTACTATTTTTAGCAGGTTTTAACCTCCGGGGCCATTTTGAGGGCCTAAATGAAGTTTTTTTGAGATAGAGGTTCTCACTTATAGTCAAAGGAATAATTGATCCCCCAAAATGAATCTCCTCGACCATACCTTTCCAACGAGCTATCACACGCCTAAAATGGAGATCGTATGCAAAAGTTACGACCCCGGGAAGTTGATGCACCAACTTAC